>PVKP010000902.1:0-167459 GCA_004027715.1 Plecturocebus donacophilus | reverse complement strand
TCTAGGTTAAACTAGCTGCCATACTTTGGGGTTATTAAAGCAGTGTCATACTACTTATAAAACACAACTACTCTTGGAATGAACCACATGAAATTGCTGATTTTGTAGATCACATATCAGCCCCATATGAAAATTTGTTACATAAACATGTGTCACAGGGGTTTGTTGTACACACTATTTCATCATCCAGGTATTAAGCCCAGTATCCAATAGTTATCTTTTCTGCTCTTTTCCCTCCTCTTCTTTCTCCCTCAAGTAGACCCCAGCATCTGCTGTTTCCTCCTTTGTGTTCCTAAGTTCTTATCATTTATTCCCACTTCTAAGTGAGAATATGAAATATTTGATTTTCTGTTCTCTAATTAGTTTGCTAAGGATAATAGCCTCTCATTCCATCAATGTTCCTGCAAAAGAGATAATCTAATTCTTTTTAATGGCTGCACAGTATTTCATGGTACACATTTTCTTTATCCAATCTGTCATTGACAGGCATTTAGGTTGATTCCATGTCTTTGCTATTGTGAATAGTGATGCACTGAACATTCACATGCATGTGTCTTTATGGTGGAATAATTTATATTCCTCTGGGTATATATGTAATAATGGGATTGCTAGGTTGAAAGATATTTTTTGTTATTTGAAGAATCACCATACTGCTTTCTACAACGGTTGAAGTATATTATACTCCCAACAACAGTATGTAAGTATTCCCTTTTTTCTGCAAGCTTACCAGCATCTGTTATTTATTGACTTTTTGATAATAGCCTTTCTGGCTGGTATAAGATGGTAACTCATTGTGGTTTTTATTTGCATTTCTCTAATGATCGGTGATATTGAGCTGCAATATGCGTGTTGGCTGGCTACATGCGTGTCTTCTTTTGAGACGCATCTGTTTGTGTCTGCCCACTTTTTAATGAGGCTATTTTCCTCTTGTAAATTTTTAAGTTCTTTATAGATGCTAGGTATTAGACCTTTGTCAGATACACGGTTTGCAAAAATTTCTTCCCATTCTGTAGGCTGTTTACCCTGTTGATAGTTTCTTTTGCTGTGCAGAAGCTCTTAACAATTAATCAGATCCCACTTTTCAACCTTTGGTTTTGTTGCAGTTGCTTTTGGTATCTTTGTCATGGTATCTTTGCCCATTCCTGTGTCTAGGATGGTGTTGCCTAGGCTGTCTTCCAGGGTTTTTATAGCTTTGAGTTTTACATTTCAGTCTTTAATTCATCTTGAGCTGATTTTTACGTACAGTGTACGCAAGGAGTCCAGCTTCAATCTTCCCTTTACGGCTGACCAGTTTCCCCAGCTCCATTTACTGAAGAAGGAGTCTTTTCATCGTTGCTGGTTTTTATCAGTTTTATTGAAGGTAAGATGTTCATAGATGGGTGGCCTTATTTCCGGGCTGTCTATCCTTTTGCATTGGTCTATGTGTCTGTTTTTGTAGTAGTGCCATGCTGTTTTTGTTACTGTAGCCTTGTAGTATAGTTTGAAGTCAGGTAACATGATGCTTCCAGCTTTTTTTATTTTGCTTAGGATTGCCTTGGCTACCTGGGTTCTTTTTTTTTTTTGGTTTCATTTGACTTTTAAAACTTTTTTTTCTAGTTCTGCAAAGAATGTCTATGAAAGTTTGATGTTAATAGCATCAAATTTGTAAATTGCATGGGCAGTATAGCCATTTTAATTATATTGACTCTTCTTGTTCCATGAGCGTGGGATTTTTTTCGCATTTGTTTGTGTCTTCTCTTATTTCTTTGAGCAATGTTTTGTAATTCTCATTGTAGAGATTTTTCACCTCCCTGGTTAGCTGTATTTATAGGTATTTTATTCTTTTTATGGCAATTGTAAATAGAATTGCCTTTCTGATTTGGCTCTTGGTTTGGTGCTGTTGGTGTCTAAGAATGCTAAGTGAGTTTTGCACATTGACTTTGTATCCTGCAACTGTGCTGAAGTTGTTTATCAGTGGGAGGAGCTTTTGGGCTGAGACTATGAGATTTTCTAGATGTAGAATCATGTTGTCTGCAAACAGAGATAGTTTGACTTCCTTTCTTCCTATTTGGAAGTCCTTCATTCCTTTCTCTTACCTGTTTTCTCTGGCTAGGACTTCCAATACTGTGTTGAACAAAACTGGTCAGAGAGGTCACACTTGTCCTGAGCTGGTTTTTAAGGGGAATGCTTCTAGTTTTTGCCTATTCAGTATAATGTTGACTGTAGGTTTGTCATAGATGGCTCATTATTTTGAGGTATGTTTCTCTATGCCTAGTTTATTTAAAGTTTTTAACATGAAGGTATGTTGAATTTTATCAAAAGCCTTGTTTGCATCTACTGAAATAATCATGTGTTTTTTCTCTAGTTCTGTTTTTGTGATGAATCATGTTTATTGATTTGTGTATGTTGAACCAACTTTCCATCCCGGGAATGAAGCCTACTTGATCACAGTGGATTAGCTTTTGATATGCTGCTGAATTTGATTTGCAAGTATATTGTTGAGGATTTTTGCATCGATGTGCACCAAGAATGTTGGGCTGAAGTTTTCTTTTTCGTTGTGTCTTTGCCAGGTTTGGATATCAAAATGATGTTGGCCTCATAGAATGAGTTGGGCAGGAGTCCCTCCTCCTCAATCTTTTAGACTAGTTTCTGTAGGAATGGTCATGGTTCAGCCTTACATATAAATGCTCAATCAGCTTGTTTCTTTTCTGGTTTGGACTGGACTTTGGTCTCCCAGGATGCATTTCTGGAATATGTTTATTCTCTTCCAAATTTGCCATTCTCCAAATTACAGAGCAATATAGTTATGATTTTCTGATACAATGTTCTGATGCAAAAGTTAGAAACTAATTATTTGTGATTATTATGGCTTAGTTTAGACATGTAAAAGATAATTACTAGCAAATGATTATCATTCTCTCAAAAGGTATGTCTCTTTTGAACTTGGAATATTTGAATAAATGATGAAATATGCTTTAAACATCTTACACAATACTAAGTATGAAAAGCTATTTTATCCTTATCCTTGGAAACACTGGATGCATTTTCTTATGACATCATGCTTTCTTTCCACAATAAAAAAAAAAGGACAGCCAAACTATACAGTCTATAAGTATGTAATTACCTATGAATGTTCTCCTCATTTAAGCACATTAAAATGCTTTAACTGACCCAAGTTATGCAAAATTAGCTTCTTGATAAGTAACTACGTTTTTTGGCACAATCTGTGCCACTTTCACATGTCTGTTGATGGTATATATCAAGGTGTTGAGTGAATTTATTTCTGTTTCTAGTCTCTCTGGAGCTTTCACATGTGTGCCTGATTTAACACAAAGCTTTATGTGTAAACTTTCTGGCACCCAAACACAACAATTTCCACTTATCTGTTTTATTTTAGCTTTAAAGACAAATAAAATGGGAAATTATTTTTTAAAAGGTACATTTTACCCTGATTCCAAATGCAAGATTCTGCTATTTTTTCACAGGGCCTTTGTCAAATTATCTTTTTTGTTTTTGTTTGTTTAGGATTCTTTATTTGGAAGAAATTAAAAATGACAAGAAATAAGGGCTTAACCAAGATTTTAAAATCAGTAACCAAGAACTTCTAAATTGTACCTGGCTGTTTGTACACTTCTGTCTCCATGACGTATATTTTATGTATTTTTGACTTTGGTACTGTAGAATAAAACTGACATTTAGCTTTCAAATTATCTTTAAAAAAATATTTTGTGAGGATATGTCAGGTCTGAGCAATGGTTTATAAGATGCTCATTTTCTTTGAAAAGAAGAATCTCTAGGTTAAAATTCCTGATTTGCCAGCGCAATTGCACTGTCATCTTAGGGGTTATTGACACTGGTATAAATGTAATACTTTATTCTTTTCATCATTATATCCAGCAAAGCCTTGGTCAACATCAGTAGTTATTTGGGAGCAAAAAGGAACTCTTTACAAATCCAAAGTTAGAAATCATGCTCCATTTTTTATCTTAGAACTTACCTAACCTCCTAGTAAGAACTTATAATATTGTCTGTGCCTCTATCAGGGTGATAAGATTACAAAAGATCTTTATATTCATTTCTGCTCATTTCTATTGCTTAAAATTACTCCTAAGAGTTAATATGTATTTCTATTCTATTATGTAAATATATAATTATCAGTAATTATATTTGTACTTAATATATAATGTATATGCTATAAATTGTAAGTTTCTTTAAATAATAAATCTATCTGGCACAATGATACTAGATTGACTCTAATTTAGTTACAGAAATTTTGAATCTTTTCCTCCCTTTCTTTTTAGAGAGCTCAGCCTATTTCTACAACATCCACAGAAAAATTTTATGAGTTAAAACACCTAGTGCTAACTCAGATGGGAAAATTCTGAACTTCTTTAACTACTGAAAACTGTATAGCTTGGATTTCCTTTGAAAACAGAATGCTAAATGAAAGGACAACAAATCTTTTGGCAATAACTCACATTTAACAGGTTGATGCAGCAAATCTATCTTTCTAAACAGCAAATGTATGATCTAATGGCAATATCAATGGTGCACTGTACCAAGAATTAGAATGGTTTTTAAAAGCTTCTAATTTGCAGTGGTTTTTATGGGGTATAATTATCCATTTAAAATGTAAAATTCCCTGTACAAAAACATTTGAATAATTATGAAAATGTAAGTAATTCTTTGCAAAAACTAATTATGGTGAAGGAGACTTCCCTTTGCTGTCAGTGTTTTATGCATGTGTTTGGTTCCATAAGCAAACTAATTAAAATGTTGCAAGACACACTGAAATGCTGGTATTTTAGATGGAAAGCAGTTGTACTTCTGGCAAAGATTGTTTCATGTTTCTAAGGAATTTTAAAATTGTAGTTATAATAAACTATTCAGTCAAGCAAACCTAAAACAAGAGCCAAAATCATGCTCTCAGCTTTCAGATCTATAGCCACATGCTACCACAAAGCCCTGAATTTTCTAAGTATACACTGGAAAAAAATAAACAAAAAAACACACATTTGTTTTGTTAGCAAACATTTGGGGTGTGTATGTGTGTGTTTGATAAAACCATGGTAATTATGCAGCTAAAATAAGAAAAAACAATTTGGAAGTCATTTTAATATTTTGTGTTATTTCCATTATTTGGAAATCAGTGGTCAAATGGTGGGCAAAATGTTTCCACCACAAATAAGAATGCTCTAGCATGACAGCTAAGAAGACAGGTAACTGTATTATGGCCCCTTCTCAACAATACTTGTCCTAAGAGCCTAGGCAGTAAAGGGCAGCTGCAGAATGATTATCAGGAGTGCTTCATGCTCCAGATTGCATTTGGAACATGAAATGTCCATCCTCTTCACTGCTGGGTCAGTCAGTCATGCTTTGGGCAGGATTTATTGAGTTTGTCACTTTTACCAGTCACAGTGGTAAGAAGTGGGATTTCAGTGATATATGAGTGAATTATAGTGCTTGCCTGCATGGGTTTTACACTCCAATCTTTTTAAAAGACAGTATTTTGATGCATTACACACTCCAGGGCCATACCACCTTGTCTTAAATCTGGACTTTCTACTAACTTTCTGTGAGAATTTAGGCTAGTTAACTATTCTCTCTAGCATGCTCATCTGTGGAAGGAGAATAACAGTCCTGCCTTATGTAGTTGCTATGAGAATTAAATGAGTTAACCTACATGTAAATGTATAATGCTCAGCAATCAGTATATTGTTATTAGCTACCATTTTTACCTCCACTCTAACCAAGCAATACCATAAATATTGTCAAATGGACAACATAATATTTAATTTCACAGAAGATAGATATCCAGTAGAAGTCAAAGATCAGAGAAGCCCCTAGAAGGTATCTAATAGCTGCAGGTATCTGAAAGCCTTCACTATTTGTTCTGCAGGCAAATCATACAAATATACTCTGGCTATTATCTATGTTAAACAAGATAGAAGACACACAAATAACAGATGACAGCAGCTGGAGGAGGTAGAATAACCATTTTTGTGAGATAGAAATAAAATAGCAGTTTCAAATTATATTATCATCATCCATCACAGCTATCACTTATTCAACTCTTCCCATGGTGCAAGTTACTAAACTCTTTAAGTGTTGTCCCAATCAATCCATTTTTTTATAGGAAGAGGATGAAATAGTCTAAATCACTTTTTGCAGGTTACATTAATAGTTTGTGATGAAGATATGACAAGAAATGTCTCTCTGAAGCTTAAGTTCATATTATTATACTATACTGTTATCCATGTAATATGATGAGCATGTTCCCACGTCATTATGTTTTGTCCACAAACATGTTTTTTAATAGCTTTAAAGTGTTTTAGTCTATGGCTATTTCATAATTAATTTACTTTCTTCTGTCTTGTTAAATATTTGTTGTTTCTAGTACCTTAGATATTTTTAATTATTTGCAATAAAAATCTTCATGTGTAAATCTTAGAATGCATAGCTGATGAGTTTCTTAGTATAAATTCCAAGCAGTGACGTCACCAGGCTAAAGGATTTAAACATTTCTCAAACCCTTAGTACAAATTGCCAAATCACCCACAGGAATAGTATAACAATTTGCTCTCCTTTCAGCAATTTTTGAGCTTGCTAATTTAACTGCATTCCTGCCAATCCTGAATCTGTTTTAAAGTTTCCTTATCAACATGCCAGATACAAAAATTTCCTGTAGATTTAATTTGTATTTTTATTTCCACTGTGGTGCTTAGGGAAAAAATATCACCTATTGAAAACAAAGCATGTGAATATTACTTTGACATTCATACACGTCTCTGTCAACCTCTTCCTTGCATGCAAATTTTGGTTTTCCCTTAACGGAATGTTACAAAACTCCAAGCCCAAGTTTAATTGTAGCACTATTTGGGAAGTTTCCCCAACTTGTTTAAAAGAAGTTTGTTACTTCCTCTGATCTCTCTGAACATGACATTTTGTGATAATTTACTTCATTGTGGTAAAATTATCTCTCTTATCTCTTCTAAATGATAAGCTACTGGAAAACATAATCTTATAAATTGTTGAATCCTTAGGACCCAACAAAAATAGTGAAAAGTCTCATAAGCACATTTAACTACCATTTCCCACAAAAACATACTGACTTTGGATTTTAATCAATTTTTCACTGATCACACTATGCATTAATTCATCATTAATAATACATTTGATTGGGTGATTTGTAACGCTTTTAAAAAATGAATAAAAACATGTAGTGGAATTGCTTTGTTCTAAAATAACTGTATCATGAGAAAATGAAAATTAAGCTTCACAATACAATGTTCCTTCCTATTAATACAGAAAACATTCCTTCAGATCATTTAAAGCAGAGAAGAAAAAAATGCTTCTAATGGGACACTGTCAGGACCACGTACCTAATAGTCCCATGTTTCTGCCATGGTTATACCACAGCTGAAAAATGAGTAACAACATCTTTTTGTGTAATTTCTGTTTTTCGCCAATGCCAAACTAAGAATTCATCATGTGTTCTCAATGAAGTCATTCAGTATTAAGGTACCAAACTGCTAAGCTGTTCTGCCTTGCCAGTACCCAATCTGGAGCTGTTTTATCCTTTCTAAGATCCTTCCAAGAATCATTCAGCAAAAGCCCAAACTATACAAGTCTCTTCACAAACTTTCTTACTGAGAGCCTTCTAAATTCTCTTACTAGTATATGGTTTCCCTTGCTGCAGCAAGCTAAACAAATCAGACTGACTACAGGTGTGTTCCTGGACATAAAGTAGGCTTTGGTGTTAGTTGGGTCATTAAATACATACAGATCTACATACTGCTTTTACTTAAACAGGCATCATCAGCAAACTGAATATGTGAAACAGGAAAAGTGACAAGATTATGCCAAACTGTTAATCTTGGAAATCTTATGTATTGTACTTTTAAAATTGTATTGATTGAATTCTTTCATTCCAGGATTTATGGGTTTTAACAATCATATCTATCTTTGTTGAAGTTCTCATTCTGATCGTGAATTTTCTGAATTATTTGTGTTCTTTATCTGTATTCGATTGTATCTCACTGAACTTTTTCACTGAGCTTTTTCAAATTTTTTTAGGCATTTCATAGGTTTCTCTCTCATCGGAATCTGTTGCTTGAGAATTATTGTGTTCCTTCAGAGATATTATGTTACCTTGCTTTTTCACGTTTCTTGTGTCCTTACATTGATAACTGCATATCTGATGTAAGTTACTTCTCCCGATTTTCTGGCTTTTGTAGGGAAAGACTTCTTTCTATAGATGTACTATAGTGTTATTTAGGGTGCTTTGGCTTTGATTTTAGATGGTAGTAGTGTAGTCTCAGTATGATTTCTTCAGCGGTAATATGCATCAATAGTGTCTATTTCCTCAGTTTCTTAGACTGTAGTTGTTAGGGGAGGTGGTGGCAAGACTCGGCTGTGGATAGGTACTTTAGATCAGCTGGTCACTGGGCACTAGTGGCAACAGCAGAGGGCTGGGTGTGTAAATACTTGAGCCCTCAGATGACATACATGTGCAGTGATGGCAGTGGGTCCAGGTAGGCCATTGCTTTTGCCTCCAGGCAACTTTCTTGGTGCCAGCAGTGACAGCAATGGGCCGAATAAGTGGACAGGTCCTCAGGGCCCTGGGCGGTGTGCATGGTATCATTTGTCAGTAGCATCAATAAGCCAATCTTCAGGCCCCTAGGCAACACACGGAGGTGCTAGCAGTGGGTTGAGCAGGGCAGACCTCAGGCCCCCAGGTAGCATATGCAGTAGGGTACAATGGAATAGGTGTGTCAGGCTGGCCCAGAAGGCATGCACAGGTGCCGGTGGCATCAGGCCATGTGGGTCAATTCCCAGGCCGCCATCAGTGCATACAGGCACTGGTAAGGGAGCACCTGGTGGGGCAGGTCTGTCCTTAGGACCCCTGAGTGTGAACATGGGCACAGGCTACAGGAGTGAGGCTGGTTTATCCCCAGGGTCTCAGAAGGCATGCTTGGGCACTGGCAGGCTGAGCAGACCCATCCCCAGGGTGCTGAAGGTGTGCACAGGTACAGGTGGCAGTGAGTGAGGTGGGTCAATCCCCAGGCCCCTGGATGATATACATGATTGCTGGTTGCTGTGGTGGTGGGCAGGTCTTTCCTCAGGTCCTCTAATGGTACATGTGAGTGCCAGCTGTGGAGGATGAGGCCAGTCCATCCCCATACCCCCAAATGACATGATCGAGCAGTGGCGGTTACAGTGGTAGGCAGGATGGTTGTCCTCAGTTCCCAGAATGATGCCCAAGAAGATCATTCTCCAGATTGCCAGAAGGCACATTCAGGTGCAAAGAGTCCCTGCTGCTAGTTGGTAGGGAGAGTCTGATCTCAGTGTCAGCAGCTCCAGGCAAGCAGAAGCTCTAGTGGGCATACGCTTTGGATCTCTTTGTTCTGGGGGCAGCTTTCCCAGTGTGCTGCCTTGCCTGTACCTTGTGGTATAGGGTACTATGTGGGCTAGAGTGCTGGGAACCTGACTGCACCGCTGGGGATACCTGGCATTGTGATGCTACAGCTCTTTGGGCGGACGCAGCGGGAAGTAAGCAAAGCTCAGGGATGTGCAGGCCCAGGGGCTGTTGTACCCCAGGGTAGAATACAATCTGGTGGGCTGGGCTCTCAAAATGGAGCTGTGCTACAGCTGCTTGGGACTCAGTCGGTGTGTGGGACCCAGCACGAACTCCCTCTCTGGAATACTGCCATCACGTGGATGTCCAGCAGCTTCCTGTACTAGTCTCAGGGTCCACAAGTATCAGGGGGCTCTTCCATGGCTGGGACTGCAGGAGTCGATGGTGGGAATGTGGACTGCTGGGCACATTTCTCTTATTTTTTCCCTACAGTGGAGAGGTACTCCTGGCTCCAAATGACCCTAACCAGGACAGCTGCTTCATTTCCCTCTTCTTCCATGCCTTAGAGGCTCCCTGTCACTTCTCTGCTAAATTTCACTGTTCTCTCGCAAACGCTCTGTTCAAAGTGTGATTATCTACATACTGTTTTGGTCCTTCTTTGTGGAAGAGGTAAATGCCATGTAGTCACCCCTCCTGAAACTCATATTTTAACAGAATAATCTATTATTTTTAAAGTCAAAGCAATTAGTTTAATGAGTGAGCACTCACTGCCACACATTTATTTCCCACAGATGTTTCAGCTTATGTTAGCATAGTTGTAGTTGTTCAGACTTCAACTTACATAAAAGTGTTTAAAATCCCTTCTCATTCAAAAGTATTTTACATTGGAAAGTTTAATTTTCTTTGCCAAGAATAGAACCCTATAAAACTTTTAAATACTATCTTAACCTTAGTTATGAATGTGTCTATTCCATCAAAGGGTAAGGAGGATTAACACATTCCTTTTTATTTCTATTGGAGAAAAAGAAGAGGTTAATTTATTGCTTCTCTGTCCAAGTAATTAATCAATACCTTATTCTGGCATCCTTGTCCATTGATAGCAATCAGGTTTGTTTCCAAACCACAGATATAAATAGAAATCAAATCTATTTTAGTTTTTTGAGAAATTAAATGTTATTTAAAATTTATTTCTTAATGGGACCATCAAAGGAATAGCTTTAAAAAATGTGATTTTTAAATCTACTTTCTTTAAATATAACTATCTCTGAAGAAAAATACAGTATAATAAGGAGAGAAAGTAAAGAGAAATGGAGGGAAAGAGAGAAAGACAGCACAACTCTGAATGGCAAAAGGAAAATAATGATGTTATTGACAACATTTTGTAAAATTTTAAACATCACGAAAAATAATATTAAATTCTTTGCACTTAAACTTGACCCTAAAGACCAAAAACAAACAAACAAAAATTGGTAAGCTACTTGATTTAACTCTTTCATTTCCAAATCTATGAAAGTTTTCAAATGTCTTTTTCGTGTGTTTGCATATCATAGCTTATTTCCCTTTCACATTTCTCTCTTTCAAGTGATCAGGTTTTGATAACTTTAGAACTCAGAAGGACTATTTAATATGTTTTACTTTTTCAAGGAAATGCCAGATAATATTATAAAGTGGGAACATGTTAATACAGAAATTCTTAAAGTCTCTAGAGAGAATCTGGCAGGGTTTTTTGTTGATGTTGCTATTTGGGGAGGGTGTGTGTGCGTGAGAGAGAGAGAGAGAGAAAGAAAGAAACTAGGTGAGGGAGAAATTGAGATAGATCAGTAAGACTTGTTTTTAGAAGCCTGCTGACCAAAACAGAATACAGGAAAGAAACCAGCCAGCCCAGCCCAAACCAGCCAGGACTATGAATTATATTAATAATATATTTGCTTGCTATATGGTACTCCCACCAGTGAGTGCCACGACAGTTTACAAACGCCATGATGCCATGGCAGTGCCTGGAAGTTGCCTTATATGGTTCCAGGAACTTCCTATTCCTTTCCTAGAAGGTTAGTGAATAACCTACCCTTTATTAAGCATATAATTACGAGTAGGTATAAATGTAGCCAGCCAGCATCCTTGAATGCTTCTCTACCTAGGGGATAACCTGCTCTGTCTATGGAGCAATTATTTTGCTGTGTGCTGGTGCTCTAATATACTTGATTTCTTTTACTGTTGGCTTGCTCTTAAATTCTTTCCTGATAAAAATTGAATATTCAGAATATCAAGTTTGAGAGGAAAATAAATCTTGGGACCTCAAAATTACTAAGCCAAAGGGAAAAGTCAAGCTTCAAGCTGCTTAGGGCAAACCTGCCTCCCATTCTATTCCTAGAAAAGATATTTATGAAGATAAAAATGTTACATATTTCCTTAATTTCCTTGTGGACAAAGGACAGACAGAACTCAAAGTCATCCTTCTGCTCACTGAGATAAATGCATATCTGACTGTCTCCTTTGGAAAGGCTAATCAGAAACTCAGAAGAATGCAATCTTTTGTCCTTATCTACCTATGATCTGGAAGCCCCTTTCCTGCTTTGAGTTGTCCCGCCTTTCAGGACTAAACCAATGTACATCTCACATATATTGATGTCTCATGTCTCCCTAAAATGTATAAAACCAAGCTGTGACCCAACCACCTTGGGCACATGTCATCAGGACTTCCTGAAACTGCGTCATAAATGGGTGTCCTTAGCTTTGGCAAAATAAACTTCCAAAATTGACTCAGACCTGCCTTACATATTTGGGGTTAATACAAGAAACTCAAACCACATAGCAGAAAAAAAAAAAAGAAAAGAAATGAAAAGAAAAAGCAGATAATCCCATTAAAAAGTAGGCAAATAATGTGAATAGACATAGACATTTCTTAAAAGAAGACATGCAGATGGCCCACAGGTACATGAAAAACTGTTCAACATCACTATACACCACAAAAATGCAAATCAAAACCACAATGAGATAGCATCTTATCCTAGTTTGAATGGTTATTACTAAAACGATAAAAAATAACACATTCTGACAAGGATTTAGATTAAAGGGAACTCTCACACACTGTTAGTAAAAATATAAATTAATATAGCCATTAAGGAAAACAGTGTGGAGGTTTCTCAAAATGCTAAAAATAGAATAAGGGAAATCTATTGTTCAATAGCATAGCAGGGTGACTATTGTTAACAACAACATGTTATATATTTTAAAATAGCTATAAGAAAAGGTCTGAAAAGTTTTCAACACATATAAATGTTAGAGGTGATAAATATTTTAAATACCTCAATTTTATCATTGCACAATTGTGCATATATCAAAATAGAACATTTGTCCCATAACTATGTGTAATTATTACATATCAATAATAATTAAAAGCAAATACTCACACCTCATTATATCCTCACATCTCATTATAAATATTAAGGAATTGTCCTCTTTAAGCCCCCTACCCTTTAAAAATTAAACATGTGAAAGAAGGACCCATAATGCACAACCTTAGGTGGCATAAATATGAAATACGAAGTGATACTATTTTACTGAAAAGCCCCATATCTTTGTTCCAACAGGCATTTGCAGAAATGTGAATGAACTTTAGAGTATTTAAAAGGAGCAGGAAAAATATAGATACTAAAGGTCATTATTTTTCAGTCTGTCTTTATCTCTAAGCACTGACTATTCATAGCTATTTAAAGTTCTGAAAGCTTTCTTTTTCCCCCTCTCTCTCTCAAATGTGTCTTTTTGAGCTTTAAATGTAAAAAGAAAGAATAGCAATTTTTATGTATTTAAATGCAGCCCAACGTAGTCAGTCACCTCCTGGTTCTAATTTCACATGAAGATAAGGGCTTAGATCATTCTTCAATCTTTGGATAAGTTTTTTTTAAAACAGAGGCTAAATACACATATTTTAGATAAATCTATGTGCAGTTTTTTACTTTTCAAAAAGAGGAGGGAAAGGAACTTAACTACTGAGTGTATGTGTGGTCAGACAAATTGCCATCCTTGTTGATATCCATTACAAAAAAGTAAACTGCAAATAGTTCTGGGGTATCTTAGTTGTACACAAATCAGGGTCTGTGTTTCTACATGTTTTTCAGCCCATATAAAGCTTGTAAAATTAGAAATGCTCATGACACATGATTTCATATTTATAATTCTGGGAAAATATAGGTGTTTCTAGAAATGATTTTGAAGTGGTCTTTTATGATTATATGTAAATCATTTGGAATAATTATCTTTTTTGATTACAGTAATAAATGAAGAATAGGAATAGATAGGGAAGATAAAAAATTGAATCACAGATGGAAAATGGACAATAAAGTATCAAAAAGTTAATTATAGAAAGAAGAGAGAATAAGTATAAATAAATTGGAAAATAAAACAGAGACATTAAGAAATAATGCCATCATTTTTGGCAATACAGCATATTAGATTTGCTGAAAAGTTTCTTTTTGTGAAAACAATACAAATTGGATAAAATATAATAAACACCTCTTGAAATATATAAATGAGTTTATGAAAAATAATACCAAAAACAAAAACACAAGAGACAAAAAAGAGTGAAAAGTAGAAACTGATACAAAATGAACAGAGAAACACCAGAAACCAAGAGAATTGGGCTTTATAAGTCATTCAAGGTTGTTTAAGAACTTCTGAGTTTGTGAGAAAAAAAAAGTCATTTAATGTAGACATCAAGTCTTTAGGCCTAGGGAAGGTGTGGAACTGGTGATGTCGTCAATTTGACATAGAGTTAGATTCAATATTAGTTTTTCAAAACTCATACTAATATTTTTGAAAAGGTAAACTGCTCATATGGTTTAACAAAAAAATCTACACCAAAAGGTATTCTTAGAGAAGTTTCAATCTCAGCCACACTCCTTCTATTCCATGTTCATCCATACCTATTGACAACCATTGCCCTTAGTTTTTGGTTTATCTTTCCTATATTACCTTTTGCAAAAATGAGCAATGTTCTACTAAATCTTACTTTTTTTAAATCAACAATATTACCTGAAAATCAATCCATAAGTGTTTATAGAGATCTTGTACATTCTTTTAAACATCTGAATCATAGTCTGTGTAAGTTTACCATACCATTCAAGTCAGACTTTTATGGATATTAATTTAGATTGTTTTCCAAATTTGCAATTACTAATAACTTTGCATGAATAACCTTGTGTATAAGTTGTTTGGTATGCGTGGAGGTGTATCCTCAGTGGATGTGGCTATAAATGGCATTTATTGCTGGCTTAATGGGAAATGCTTATTTAATTTTGAAAAATATTGCCAAATTCCTCCTGAGAGGGGTTCTGCATGACTATAAGCAATGTGTGAAAGTAGGGATTTCTTCACAGTTTTGTCAGCAGAGTGTGCTGCCTATCTTTCCAATCCTTGCTAATCTGATAGGTGAGAAATAATTCAGTATAGTTTTAGGTTACATTTACTTTTTTAAAAAATTATAATTTAATAATTATCACTTATATAAGAGTCTTTTTAATGTTTATCTGAACTGCCTATATATATATATATTATTTTCTCCTAGTTTTTAATTTTTTGATTTGTTTATATAGTTTTTTGTTAATACAAAAGCTTTCTTTTCATAATTTGTATGTGGTAAAATTTATCAACCTTTTCTTCATCACCTGTGCATTTTGAGTTTTGTTCAGGTTTTCTTAAATCTATGTACAAATGATCTGAGCCATCTTTTATTCTAGATCTTGTATAGTTTCTCTCTTTATATTTGGATCTCTGATGCATGTGAATTTAATAATTCCAGATTTTGATGAGAAGTAGAATCCAATTACATATACACATACATATTACATATGTGTATTAAAATATGTGTATTATATATGTGTATATACACATATATATGTGTATATGTAATTGGATTCTTTTATAGAATATATGTGTGTGTGTGGAGAGAGAGAGAATGTGTCTAGCTCTGTTGCCAGGCGGGAGGGCAGTGGCTCGATCTCAGCTCACTGCAACCTCCAGTTTTTTATTTTTTCTAGATTTTAATGAGAAGCAGAATCCAATTTTATATATATATATATATATATATATATATAGTGTGTATATATATGTGTGTGTATATATAATAATTGGATTCTACTTTTATAGAATATATATATTATATAATTTATATATATAAATATATATATGGTTGGAAATATATATATATTATATATGGTTGGAAATATATATATAATTTATATATATTATATAAATAATTATATATAAATAATTTTATATAAATATAAAATAATATAAATATATTATTTTATATATATTATATAATTTTGAGATATAGTCTAGCTCTGTCGCCAGGCGGGAGTGCAGTGAAACTGTCCCAGTTTCAAGCTATTTGCCTGCCTCAGGCCCCCTAGTAGCTGGGATTGCAGGTGTGGGCCATCACCTCTGGCTAATTTTTTGTATTTTAGTAGAGACTGGGTTTTACCATGGCCAGGCTGGTCTCAATCTCCTGACCTGGTGATCCACCCCCCCGGCCTCCCAAAGTGCTGGGATTATGGTGTGAGCCACCACACCTGTACTCCAATTATATTTTTTAATGATGATTTAGTTGACCATTTGGGTTTATTATTTATTTTTTTAAACCATCTTTATTTAGATGGGTGTTGGAACCAAAACACCTCATAAAATTCAGAACTTCCTAGTGCTACATTTTTTTTCCCCTATGGACATGTTTTTTTTATTTTATTTTATTGTACTTTAGGTTCTGGGATACATGTGCAGATCATGAAGGACTGCTGCATAGGTACATACATGGCAATGTGGTTTGCTGCCTTCCTCCCCCCATCACCTATATTTGCTATTTCTCCCCAGGTTATCCCTCCCCATCCTTCCCGCCCCCTACTATCCCTTCCCAGTCTCCCCTAACTGACCGCAGTGTGTGATGCTCCCCTCCCTGTGTCCATATGTTCTAATTGTTCAACACCTGCCTATGAGTGATACCAGGCAGTATTTGATTTTCTGTTGTTGTGTCACTTTGTCGAGAATGATGGTTTTCAGATTCATCCATGTCCGTATGAAGGACACAAACTGATTTTTTTTATGGCTGCATAGTACACTTTCAAAATAAGGTAGACTGGGAAAACATACACTGGGGATCAAAGGGAGATGACAAGGAAATATGTTCTTATTGGCCAGGGTCTTGGGAAAAATACTTACTAGAACAAAAGGCAAAGCTCAACGGGTTTAAAGAGTCACTTTCATACAGGTCATGTTTTTCTAGCCACAAGGCAATCAAGTTGGAAAGCAATAACAAAACACAACTAAAAACCCAGCGTGTGAATACTTTTACACACATTTTGGGTAACACGAATTAAAATTGAGGAATGTATAGAACCAAACAATTATAAAAATACTGCAAGTCAAGACAAATGGTAATTAGCTAAATCAGCGCATATGAATTGTAAATGCTGCTTTTAGGAAAGAAGAAAGTCTGAAAATTAATGAGAGATGTATCTAACATAGGAAGGCAGATTAAAATCACAGAATAAATCAAAAGAGTATGGAAGGAAGAAAATTAAAGAATAAAACAACAGGAATCAAAGAAACAGAAACATTACTAAGTCATACAATTCCTAGTGTTGGGTAAAAAGGAGGAATTATACACAGGATAGGGTCCAGCTTGCTCAAATCACTTTCGAAAGCATACTGTAACATCTAGTTTAATTAAAAACGCACATATCTTCAAACTTAGCAATATCTAGTAATCCTATTTTTAGGTATACAACCTAAAAATTTATGTAAAAAATGTGATTACAGTATTGTTTGAAACCGGGAAAAATTGTAATATATATCTTTATCAATCAACAGGAGAATAAACAAAGCAATTGTGATATACCTATACTATGGAGCATTAATATATTATAAGTAGTTTTTTTAAAAACAGAGTCAATGAGAAATCAAAATGCAGAAGGATGCATCAAATATGACATTTTATAAAGTTTAAAATATACAGATTGAATATTAAATTAGGAAATTTATAAATATCAAAATCTGGATAGTAGTCACTTCTGGTTGATAAAGAGTCAGAGAGTATTAAATTGATAGTCAAGAGTCATCAGCTATATTTGTAATGCTCTGTTTAAGAGTAGTTATGAATATATAAATTTGTGTTACAAGCTTTTAGTTCATAAAAATACAACATTTCAAAAATTACAAAACAAACAATATAAAAGAAATATGAGACATATGAAAAAAATGATAGGGATAGAAACAGTAGGAAGGTCATAAAGAGGGCATATAACAAATTGAGGAAAACTGGTAAACACAGTCACTTCTGAACCGTTATCGAAATCTCACCATTAAGCTAATCATCTATCTAACTGTATTTGACCTAAGTAGCCTATTAAAGGAAGAAATAAAAACCTCTACAAGATTCCAAGATTAGAAGATTTCATTTAATAAAAATATGAAAAAACTATGTTTAAAGAAGCAGCTTGTATGACAAAACAGGGTGAGTATGAAAGGCACAGCATAAAAGGTGGAATGATCAGGAGCCATTTTAGTAGTTGTTGCCATAAACACCAATGTCACAAGACTTAGAATATTTAGGAAATTTACTAAAGTGGGGCAAATCAAAATTCACAAGGGCTCTATACACATAATTCATTAACAGAATCCTTTCTGCCTTGTCAAGAAAACAAATATTATTTCCAGGACTAATTATTTACTCCCAATACCAGTTTGCCTCTCAATCTTTGAGTTTACTGAGGACAAAATGACAAATTAAGAGGCACCTACTGAGTTTCCTCTGTTTAGACTCAGACTTGCATCTTATCCACTCTAGAGACTACAAGTCCAATGTGACACAACTGAGATAACTACATTTAAAGCCTAGAAATCCACCATCTAAGACTCTTTTGATTGCCTCTGCATGAACATGAGGTTCCCGAGGACCTAATACTACAAAACTGGTCTAGGGCCAAACTGGATTGCAGCTCACAGCCAGAAGAGAACCAGGTGAACTTTTTCTTTACAGATGTATCACTATCTCCTCATAAGAATTTAACAATTTTTGAACTTTTCTATGAATAATTATTTTGACAAATGTTGCTTTGAGTTGTTTACATTTTGAAGAGGGAAATGAATGTAAGGAGAGCTATTTCAATAAACCATGTCTGCAATTTTCTTCTTTCTTTTTTTTCTCCCATCCTTCCACCACCCACCCCTATTGAAAATGTCATCTATTCAGAACCAAAGATACATGAATACATGAATAAAATCCTGGATAGACTATTTCAACAGATCATAATTGAAAATGTTTTACTGCTAATATAACTCATTGAAGACATGATACATGGATTTCTACAAGATTTGTTAATGAATCTTTCCTAAATTATTTCCAGAAGCATAATTTACTAGAACTTGATTTATTTTTGTATATTACAGTAATTTATGAGTAAATTCTACTGCATTTGTTTCTAAAATAGGTATATGTAAGCAAAAAAAATCACCAATAAGAGAATTTCATGGAAACAAATACAAACTATGGATATATGGTTATTTTAAAATATCTACAATATTGAAGAGCAGTATTCTTATTTTTGAAAAAATAAATATTTATTTTCCAGCAGATCTTTAACTTCTGCTTCAAAATATACCTATCATTAAAATAGTGACAAGCTGTCCCAAGAGTGAATCCAATACTTTGTTATTATTTGTTTCTCCACACTGATGAGTTTCGCAGATTAAGCTCAAGACAAGAAGAGAACAACTCTTACTATCATGGTATTTAATGGACACATGGAAAAGAGAAACAATAATACAGTTTGGAATTCCTTAGAAATTTTTCATTTTGACGCATAAAGTAAGGTTGTGAATGATCAGAAGAAAATTTTGTAATCTATATAAATTAGGAAAGTTGTATTGAGAAGTATGGTTGGAAATATCTAATGATACAATAAGAGCTATAATTTATACAACAATCATTTGACATTTACAACAATTCTATGAGGAAGTTAGAAACTTGTTATTATCCCATTTTAAGGATAAAGTTACTGAGATACATACTGAAATTGTATCTTACCTAAGATCACATTTTTGGTAACCTGCAGGGCTGAAATTTCCATGGATATCTATCTAAGTGTAAAGACTGTAATCATGCTACTACAACACATTCTATATACTGCATATAGTAGCACCAACATATAAAACATTTCAAGAAAAGAACCTAAGCCAGCAACAGGTTTTCTTCTTCCCTCCCTTCTTTTCTTCTTTGACTTCTTTCAAGTATCGTGTTTCTAGATCCACATAAAATAATCAGCACATGTGCATGATATTATCATATAGAGAATTATATCAACTTTCTACAAGGGTTCCTAATTTGGGAACCAAAGATAGGCTCCAGGGAGCCCACCACCTTTCTGGAACAATTAGCAATTAGAGTTTTCATTTTTTTGGGGGGGTGAAGAAGTCCATTACTTTCAACCTCAGATTCTTGAGAGGATATACGGCACACTTCCTCATTGACATTTTAAGAATTATTGGTATAATGTCTTACATTCACAAGCTAAAATTGAAAGGCATAGCTCTTTCTGAACTTTATTCAAGTATAGAGTCTACTAACAACTAATATAAAATGTTTGGTCGATCCTAAGAACATAACATGCTAATTATATACCACAAAAGTGTCTTAGTGCTAAAAAATGAATTGTCTTATTTACATGTGTCATTGTAAAATGTTGCTCATAACATTTCTCTCTCCCTCCCACTCTCCCTTCCCTTCCTCCAAAACAATGTGTGTGCTTCAGAAAGTTTCCTATATTGAGGAATTTTAAAGATGACTAAATATCACCCCTTCAATGAAAGTCTCTTCATTGGACTGAAGAGACTGGACTGATAAGCAAGTATTTAAAATAATTACCATGAGATAGAAATGTGGATATGACACTTTCCAGAGCTGGCTTTACTTGAACTCTCACTCCACAGGAAAGTATAATGACTTATTCTAGTCTTGCAATACTTTATGAGTTCCCAATGGTACCTACAACACTGTGTTACAGTATAGAGTTTATAACATTCTCCATAAGCTGCTTAGCACATAATTCTTAAGAAGTGGTAATCAGCTCCTGTCTAAATTTAAGTACTGGCAATAGATTATATTTATTTAAACTGTTAAGGTAAAAGCTAGAGTTTCTCAATTAAGTAATCATAGGCTCCTGGTCAAAGAGAACTGATTCAACAACTGTGTTTAGTGTTTCTATCTTCTCAAATCCCATTAATATGATAGAAAAAAATGTAAAATTAAAAATAAATTAATATTAGCAGTAGAAAGTGGAAGACCATTAGCAGAACAAACTTTAGAAATTTATGGAAGATTTAAAGTAGATAAGCTCAAACAGAATGTAAAACCCCAAATAACTAAGAAACTGGCAATCTGCAGAGTTTAAGGAGAAAATCAGTGATTAAGGTCTAAAAAATGTTTAAAACTGAAAATAGATATATTGGCTTCAAGATACATAAAGTGCAAACCTCTGATGAAAACAATACTTGGTTAAATATCCTCTAAATTAAAAAAAAAGTAATAATTGTATTAGTTATTATATATAGTATATATAAAAATTCTACTACGTTTACTAATGAAGTTAGATATTTTCACTTGGGAAGAATTCCTAAACATGATGATGATCACCAAGAAACCAAAGCCATCCATATTATGGCAGTTGCAATAGGCCAAATAATTTATTAATGCTTTTATGTTTTATACTGTAATATATTTATATTTATTGCTAGTTTAGGGACACTTTGATGTTTGATATTTGAGTTGGTGCCTCCAAATAAAGATTTGAAAATAGTAAATTTTTTCAATGTACCTTCAAGATAACACCACTGGTGCAGGCAGCAGGATTAGAAGAAAAGTCAATCCTTAGGATTAGGTAGAAACTTAATTAACCAGGTGATTAGTTGAGAATGTCCAGCCAGACTAAAAGTTTAAGTACAGCCTGCTAATCAAAGTGTGAATCCCATAGGAGACTCACAAACCAGGTGAGAGGGCTGAAGGATGAAGCCTAGTGAAGCTCATGAGGGAACATCTGGATCCATGTTTACAGAGGAGACCCGTTCTCGGAACACAGATGTTCCACGGCACCCCTCTTCCCCTCCCAAAATAAGCCAACTAGGCTGAAGGTTCAGTGCAACCTTATCTAATTAAGTACAAAACTCTTCAAGAAATGCTGAGATAAGATCTTTCATCAACTGCTTTGGTCAATCAAAGCATACATTAACAAACTGACCAAATATTTGAGGAAAACCATTGGCAGGACAGACTATAAAAACAAGAAGCAAACCCAAGAAACACAGCTGCATCAGAATGGGAAGAGATCTTGGAGGAAAATAAATGTATACTTTGCACCTTCAAAGAGTTTCAAGATGCTATCATATGACTAAATATAGAAGGTCTTAATATTTAAAACACAAAACCAAAAAAGTCCCATAGTTATTGGAAATTAAAAGCATGGCTGCTACATTTTTTTTTAAAGAGGGAAGGAAGAAAAGGAAATGGAATAGAAGTAAAAAATTGCCCAGTGGCAAAAGACTGAGTCAGTGTATGGCAAGTTTAAGGCAAAGGAAGGGATTTTTCCAGATAACAGGATACAGAGTATTAATACACCCTTGCTTCCCCACCCACCTATACAGTGAAATCTTCAAAGATAACAATCATGTAAGATGTCAGAGAAAAGGAGGAAGATATCTATGAAAAGCAGGAACCAATTTCATTTGTAGCAAGGAATGCTAATCAAACAAAACACAAAATACCAGTGCAACAGTATGTAAATGGGCTAAGAATGTTTGAACCCCAAGCCTACATCCACATATCCCTAAAACATAGACATTTGTACATATAAAAGTACTATACTCAGAAAAATTACTACCATGAAAAAGTTGAATAATGAATTAAAAGAAAAATGAAGATTTTATATACAAGAAGTAAGTGCAAATTGCTAAAAATTGTGATTAACTGTATTCATTAATAATGAAATTTCTATGTAGATACTGACAAAATTAAAATGCACAATAAAAAATAAATGTCTAAAATGGCTGACAAAAAGTAATTCTTTGTAAATTAATTTCATACAAAATATTTAAAAATTCTAAAAGTAAAGATCATTTATAAATTAATCTGGAAACTGATTAAAGTTTAAAGTAGCTCTTAGGGATATTTGAGAAGTGAATTAGAGGCAGAAAAAGAAAGAAATCTCATTCTTCATATAGGTCTTTGTTGTTCGAATGTTCACAATAAGCATATATCACTGTGTAATTTCTTTTTTTAAAATTAAACACAGCTGTGGCCATAGGATGGGACTCCCACATTTATTATTTACCTAAGCAAATAATTAATAGAGTAAGATACTAAAGAATTATTTACCTGCCAAATACAGAATTCAATTTAATGCAAACAGGCTTAGTGTCAAGCATTAAACATGTCAGTTGCTGCATTTTATAGCAGCACTTTATCAATTTATTACACCTTGAATTAGCATATAAATACTGATAATAGTTAAATAGATTGCAAACATGCACACTGCACTATGATTTTCATTTCTCTATGTACCATAAAACATCATACAAAGATATAAACCCTCTCATATCTTAATACCTAAGGCAATTTGAAGAAAAATACCCAGGCTTTTCACCCCTTTCAGCAGATTATTTCCTTCCTCACCACTGTCCTTGGGCAGCCCCACAGCTCACTCTCCTTCATTTCCAATCTTCTGCTTCATCAGTTCAGCATTTAGTGACTCTCAATCCCATTTCTGTCCATTCATCCAGTCTGTCACCCTTGTACCCAAATCTCTCAGTTTGGAAATTTCAGCCGTGAACACTCATGTGAGTGAACACAAACATCATCATCTCTTGTTTGTTTCTGAAAACAATGGCTTTGTTAAGGAAGCCATCTGGCTCCCAGTCTTTAGTCTTTCTCTTGTTTTTACTATCACGGTATGTTCTTTCAGCATTACCTCCTGTAATTGCTCTGTCTTCTGGCTTTCCCAGAAAGACTGGCATGGATTCACTCTTATGCTTTTGATGTTTGAACCACCATGCCAAAGTTCTAGAAGAAAATCCCAGGGCTGTATCTGCAAGCTGGCACCTTGGACTGTTGTGCCCACATTCCTCTCAAAACGACATCTTTTTTTCTATGTAACACTCAATGGGAGCGTATTATTATTATTATCTTTTTAGGTACAAACCAAAAGAGTAAGGGAAAATTCCTCCTATTAAGAAGGATTTTTGTTCAGGTCATCAGTGAATCAATATAAATTTAAGAGTTTACTTATTCATATTTGTAGCACTTGCTACTTCTAATAGTATTCACAGATTTTCTATTTAGTCTATAAAATAGCTCTTCTAATTTTTCTAGACCAGAGGTTCTCAACCAGCAGTCATTTTTCTTCTAGGGAACATTTCACGATATCTGGAGATATTTTTTGTTGTCTCAGCTAGGATATGCCACTAGCATTTGGTGGGCAGAGGGTAGGCATCCCTCCAAACTTTCTATAATACACAGGACAGCTCCTCTCCCCTCAACAAAGAATGACCTAGCTCACAGTGACATTAGTGCTGAGGCTGAGACCTTGACCCAGATTCTATACTTAGCTGCTAGTTCCATGATGACAGAAAAATTGTGTTCTTGCAGACCAAGCTAAACAAATATTTCTAATTATCCTTTCCTTGCTGTCACCTCACTGTCTCTTTGAGGTTAGGTATGACCATTTGATTTTCTTTTGTCACTGAAATACAAAAGAGTTAGAAAATTCGGAGGGGAGAATATTTCAGAACTGGCATGTGATTCTGTGAATCACATCTTCTCATTTTCCTTTCTGCCTAGAACAAAAGTTTGCGTTCCAAACATTTTAGAGGCCTTCTTAGCTCAGGTGGGCTGAGGAGAAGAGCCCTGGAGAGTCATCTGAACCTCCAATATACTTTGCATGAGTCAGAAATAATCGTTTGCTGTGTTAGAGCACTGAAGTTTTGGGGGTTGTTTCTACAGCATTACCTTGCCTATCCTGAAATCCATCCTTATATTTCAAGCTCCTAGCCAGCCTTTATAAGTGGCAAATTGCAAAATGGTAAGATCTAATAAAAGTTTACTGAATCAATCAATCTATCTATCTAATCTGTCCATCCATCTATCATATATACATACTCCCGCTCAATTCATTTAAAATGGCTTAATTGGAATAATAGTTTCTAATTTTTTAATGTTCAATAGTTACTCTTTAAACTGTTCAAATGTTGTTATAAAATGTTGTAAACATAAAAAGTATTAGACACCAGCGTTATCTGCCACTCAGATTTTATACAGGTTAACATTTTGTTATACATTTTTACAGTTATGATTGCCTTAAATAATGTGTTAAAGTTAAAAATTAAAACCCATTTCTCTTCTGTCAATTTTTACTTTAGATATTTTTTGGCTATGCTGTGAAATGTACCTCAGATTAACATTACACGCAGACATAGAGAATTTTTTAAATAAAATAACTGCATTCTGAGTGATATTTCTCCAATAAGATTTTATTTCACATTAGCAATGCTACACAACTGTTCTCTTGGTTAGTAGATCTCTCCATACCTCTTTCAGCTCTGGCAAATTTTTCTGTGTTACCTTTTAGTTGTACCTCTTGTAAAAAAATCAAAGCTCTATTAGTTTTTGTTTCTTATTCTGTCAATAATCTGTCTTGTAACTAGAATATTAGCTTTTATATTTATTTTGACTTATTTCTACCATATTGTTTTGCGTTTTCATTGCTTCCTTCCATATTCTCTTTTATGATTATCTATTAGATTTATAAAGTTTTATTACCCATCTTTCTCTTTCGTGAGTTGCAATAAATAAATGTATTCACTGTTTTACAATGCTTTAGCAATTAAATTGAATTGTAAAGTTGTTCACTTTGCAGCAATGTCCTAAGTTTATAACATATTCCTCCTACCATTTTCATTTGTATGGTTATCTAGTAATTCTGCACATCTTATTTTTAACACTCTGCCCAAATTAATTATTTTATATTTTTAAGCTGTCTATACATATTAAGACTTATTAATATGTTTACATATGTATTTCATCTGAATTACTCCTTGTATCCAACATTTTTGCATATTAAATTTATTTTTCACTGAGATATAACTGATATTTCTTACAGTGAAGTTCTATGTACAGAAAAGGTAATTTAAAATATCTTCATTTAACACTTAATATTGAATGATATTTAGCTGGATATAGAACCCTACTATTTTTTTCCCAATAGCATTTTGAAGATAATACTTATTTTCTGGCTTGATATGAATTGAACTGTCAAATTAATTTCTATTCATAAGTAAACCATTTTTTATTGTTTAAAAAATATTGTCTATATTTTAAGTTTTAAAGATGTGCTGTATCAATTTCTCAAGTTAGAAATAAATATGATTCTTGTCTAAGGGGGATGTATGCTTTTCTTTAAACAATTTTTGGAGAATAATTTGTCATTAAAAATTATCTTTTTTCTATTTCACTCTGGATACTCTATTAAAATATAGATTGTGCATTATCATTCTCAACTCCATATCTATTAACTTGTCTTTATATTTATCTTGCTTTATATCTCTGTAATATTTTCTGGTAATTTTCTCATGTGTACCTTCAAAGATATTAGTTTTGTCTTCAAAGCTTTCAAATACACAGTTCAGCTTACCTGAGTTTAACCAATTTTTTACACAAATAATTTTTGGTTAGTTTCTAATTCTCCAATTTTGTTTCATTACATCTTCCATTATGACTTTAGTTATTTTTACAGAATTATTACTTAGAGTTTCATTGAGAGTATTTTATTGCATCCAGGTTCAAGTATGAATCCTCCTTTTAGTTATGTTGACTTTCTCTTTCTCATAATGGCCTATTTACATTTGTGGATTATTTTTAGCTGGGGTTATATTTTACTAAAGAGTCCTATGTCCATTGGATTGTGGAAGTATCCCTGCAGAGTCACTTGACCTTTGCTTTTGCAGACCGATCTAGCTGTTTCACAGAAATTGGTGGAGTTTAATGGCTGATTTTTGAGTTTAGATTCCCAACACACAGGCTGTGTACATTTGGACTCTATGCCTACAGAGCACAGGAATGAAAGAGCAATTTCTACCCACACCTTCCCTTCTCTACCCACAGACACCTAAAGCATTGCTATATAACTTCTTTTCTACTTCTCAGTTTCATGGATACAGTTATTTAAATCTTTTTTTTCCTTTTCTTTTCTTTTCTTTTTTTTTAATGAAGCAGGCTATCCTTGTAGGATTCTGGCTTAATTCAAGAGCCTTTCTTCCAATCTGTTGACTCCTACACATGAGTCTGTAATAAACCCAGGCCTTAGGGCATAGGGGCAATATATGACCTGAGATTCTGAAGGGAAAGACATTTTCACCTTATTTCTAGAATGTGAGAATTTCTTTAAGCTCAAATATGTATGCTTCTAAAATTATTGTTTTACTTTCCTGTATTTTTATCTCTATCAGCAGATGCAGGAAATTTCACTATAATTAATTCATATAGGTTTCAGGAAAGATATCAGTTATTTGAAGGTTACTTTTAATGTCAAGATATGTCTAACTGATCTCATATAGTAATTGCTAAATTTCTAAAATTTCTGAATTCAGTAAAGATACTAATTGAATTTCAAGTTTATTAAGTATAACCTCTACAGGCATGAAAAATATAATCACATATATACATACATATAAATAAAACAATATATATATAAATATATATAAAACAAATGATGATCAGACTAATTTAAAAATCCCTTTGTGTCTGATTTCCTATTTTCATTACAATAACCAAAGAGTTCTTAGGTGTCTAATACCAACATGTTGAGCATCAGGATTCTACATAGCCCCCAAAGTTCTGGTTAACCATTTTGGAGACTCTGCATTTATGGTTAGATGTATGCCCTCTATGAAGGAACAGCTACATGAATCTATGCTGTGGGAACTGGGGAAAAGTTAAAACATGGGGTCCTTATTTTGAAAAATTATAGAGAACCTTGAGAGAGTGACGGAGCATTAAACCAAGCACAGGGTCCTCTATGTATAAAGCTTCTAAGATTCAGTAAACTTAGTTCAATTATTTATTTAATGTGTTTTTATTGGTTTTCTATGTCCCCATGCTGTGGTAATGAAAAAAACAAGATAACTTTTTGTAATGACTACATAAATATTTTGTTTTTCTAATTAAAATTATTAACTTTATTTTTTAAAACAAAATTCATACAATTTAAAAATATACTACTTTTTTCAATAATTCTTCGTTAGTACATGGATACTTAGAAAATTCTGGGTACTATTGTAACAATTCTACGACTTGTCATGCAATACATGATAAGGAATTCTTAAGGTGGTGTGAGTTATAGAATGATGACTGGGAGTTATAAACATAACAAGAGTAAGAGCCAGCAAGGTCTCTACAGAAAGGACACCCAGGCAGGAGTGGAAATGCTACATGCATTGATTTCAGGTATGTTGGTGAACGCTCTTTTTTCTTTTTCTATTATTTTAAAATTCTTTCCTTAGTTGAACTACATGGGGAACATAAGACAAGATAGTTTCCGTGATCCAGCAGTTTCATCAGTAAGAACAGCTGGAATCTAAATATAGATAAGGCTCTAAACACAGCCATTAGCATTTTCAGAAGAAGACATGCAAATAGCCAACAGGTATATAAAAGAAAAATATTCAGCATCACTAATCACCAGATAAATGCAAATTAAACCACAGTGAGATGCCATCTGATGCCTGTCAGGAAGGCTATTATTAAAAAGTCAAGAAATAACAGATATTGGTGAGGATGCAAGGAAACAAGAAGTCTTACACACTGCTGGTTGGAATATAAATTGGTACAGCCTCTGTCTGTAAAAACAGTGTGGGGATTTTTCAAAGAACTAAAAATAGAACTGCCATTCAATTCAGCAATCCCACTACTGGGTATCTACTGAAAGGAAAAGAATCATTATATCAAAAAGATAGTTGCACTCATATGTTTATCACAGCACTACTCACAACAGAAAAAATATGGAATCAACCTAAGTGTCCATGAACAGATTATGAGGTAAGAAAAATGTGGCATATATACACAATGGAATACTATTCATCCACAAAAAAGATGAAATTGTATCTTTGCAGCAATATGGATTGAAATGGAGGCCATTATCTTAAGTAAAATAAGCCAGACAAACATTACATGTTCTCATTCTTAAGTGAGAGATAAAAAATGTATACACATGGATACAGAGAGTGAAATGATAGGCAGAGACTCAGAAGAGTGAGGGGCATGGGGATTGGGTAATGAGAAATTCCTTAATTTCTCATTATTTGGGTGATACTCTAAAAGCCCTGACTTGACCAGTACACAGTCTATGCATGAAACAAATAGTACTTGACCTGACAAATTTATGCAAAAAGAAAAAATTCAACATGGGAAACATCCAGTGTCATACTAAATGTTGATGCTTCCAACCTCAAAGCTTGGGGAAGAGTCAGTGTCAGCAAACAGAAATGTCAGAAACCCACAACACAAATAGGCTCTTAGGCATTAGAAGGATAGAAACAACGACTAGTGACCCTAAAATAGAAACATTATCATTACTGGAATCACAACATCTTGGGTTCAGAGGCAAACTGACTTAAGTTTCAAATCCTGACTCCACCACTAACTTTATCTATGGCTTTGAGTAAGTTGCTTTAATTCTCTCAGCCTCAGTTTTCTTATATACTTTCGTGAGGACTGAGTGAGATAGCCCAGGTAGTGTTTAGTGCCATGCCGAGTCTATAACAAATGCTCAATAAAAGTTGAAGCAGAAAGATTTTTTTTGAGAATCCTAAGACAACTAGGGGTAATTAAAATGATGAAAAACCGACTTAGGAATGAGGAAAGCTTGGTTCTTTCCAAGCATTTCCACTAACTTAGTGTTTTGCAAACTTGTCTGTATCCTGGAATATTGTGGGGAGCTTCAGGAATTATTGATGATGGATGTGTTGTCCCACTCCCTGGGATTATGATTTAACTAGTCTAGGATGTGGACTGTGCTTGGAATGCTTAGAATGATTCCCAGGTGATTCTAATGTGCAAACGAGTTTGAGAGCCACTGCTCTCACTTGTTCTGGAAAACCAACTCACTGAACTTCCATTTCCAAATCTATTCCAGGGCACAGAGGAGACAGAATAAAGACTGTGTGGTTAATAACACTGAATTTGAAGCCAGAACTAATTGAGTGTAGGTAAAATTGTAGTAACTGATGAGCTCAGATTGTTAGTCAACTTAATTTCTCTGTATTTCAGTTTTCTTAACCATAAATGCATCATCTAGGATTATAAACCTCAGAAGGTTACTATAAAAACTAAGTAAGACAACTTATACAAAGTATATACAATTAAGTTAACTGGCACGTGGTTAAGCTTCAAAGGAATGTTAGCTATTATCATATTGTTAATATTTTTAATTCACAAGGTTATCATCCATTAATTACTGAATTGATGTATTGTACTCAAATTTCCACATCAATTTCTTAGTTTCAACATGATTTTGAATGTTGAAAAGATCAGCTGTAATCTTTCAACTTTGAGTTATTCTATGAAATTCCTACTATCAGCTCCTCAAAATTTCAGAAAAAATGAGCAGCATCAAGAAATAACATACTGCTCTATGACCCTAGTTCAACTGTTTTTACTTATAGCATATATACCCCAAAGGAAATCAAGAAAAAATAAATGATGCATCATGAATTCCTGTTTGGCAAATGAACAGCATGTCCACTGTGACAGCATATACTGGATCCCAACAGAAATCTATAGTCCCAGAAAGGGTAATATATGTCTTAGGCAATCTCAACGTTGTACATTATGTAGTACTTTATTCTTCAAAGAATGAAAAAGGAATAGAAAACAAAATTTAGAAAAAAAAAATCAAGAACATATAAAATTTAAAAATATGTGGAGAAATAGTACTATTCTTTCAAATAAGTTATGCAAAATGGTTACTAGGAAGGCAAAATGAATGATAAGTTTGTGTCCTTTGTAGGGACATGGATGAATCTGGAAACCATCATTCTCAGCAAACTGACATAAGAACAGAAAATCAAACACCGCGTGTTCTCACTCATAGGCGGGTGTTAAATAATGAGAACACATGGACACAGGGAGGAGAGCATCACACACCGGGGTCTTTCAGGGGGAAATAGGGGAGGGACAGCGGGGGGTAGGGAGACTGGGGAGGGATAACATGGGGAGAAATGCCAGATGTAGGTGACGGGTGGATGGAGTCAGCAAACCACATTTCCAAGTATGTACCTATGCAACAATCCTGCAGGTTCTGCACATGTACCCCAGAACCTAAAGTGCAATTAAAAAGAAAATATGAGTTAAGACCATTTTGGCTTGTTTTTTTTTGTATATTTATTTACCATGGAAGGCAACTATGGATGGCCCTGTGGGGATCAAGGAAGAGGCAAAGGCCTGAAGATAAAAATTGGGAGTCTAAAGAAGACAAATAAACAGAACATAAAACAAAAGTAAACAGTTCTCTGCTCCTTAAAAATAATGTGTATTCCAGTCTGCACCTAACAAGCGTTTCCTCCCTCACAGAGGTCTTTTCTTATTTTTATCTACTTTACCCATGTCTTTTAGAGGGTACAGAATCACAAGCCTTCCAAATAATGTGGCTGAATTGAAGTAATAATGGTAGAAGAAGCAGTCAAAGCAGACTGCAAAGGAAAAAGTGAAAGAGAATAAGAGGAAGCAGAGTGGCAATTGAGTGTGGCCAGGAATCACCTCAACTCACATTTATGCATAGTGCCACCAATTAGCTCAGTCTATTTAGAGTCCATATGCTTTAAACTCAAAAATCAGGACTGAGTAAACATGCTCCTAATATTATTATCATGCACATATCATGTTTATATTAACATTTGAAAACCCAGCAGCATAGAACACTAAAAAGGATCACACTGAGAAACTAAATCTGATTTCTTCTTTCAAATTAAAGTTTTATATCAAAACCCATCTTTGCTGAGAATAAAATGGAGTCATCGTGACAATGTTTCTTCCCTCTGCACATTTAGATAAATTAAAAAGCTGATTCCGGCTGAGAGCAAATGGAGAGAAGTTGATCAAAACAAACAAAAAGACATTCCAAATATGGGTTAGCAGCAAAGCAATGCATTTTTTATCAAACTGATGATTCAGTAAATCTAAATAGAAATTATTTTATTCTATTATGGATTCTAATATACAGCAGGTCAAGTCATGTAGATTCTATATTGCTAAAAGCTGCACTTCATTATAGTCAAAGCCTGAAAGCAAGAACTTGGAAGAGTGCCCTGTACCTGGTACAGGGCTATAGGACGAGGCAATGACATTAGGTTCATTAAAGGACTCCCTGTATCAGTCCATTCTCACACTGTATAAAGAATACTTGAGACTGGGTAATTTATAATGGAAAGAGGTTTATGTGTTAGTTAAAACTGAGTATCAAGTTGATTGAAGAATACAAAGTATTGATTTCCTAGGTTTGTGAGGATGTTGCCAAAGGAGATTAACATTTGTGTCAGTAGGCTGAGAAAGGCGGACCCACTCTTAAACTGGTGAGCATAACCTAATCAGCTGCCAGTGAATATAAAGCAGGCAGAAAAAACATGAAGGAGCCAGATGGGCCTAGCCTCCCAGTCTACACCATTCTCCATACTGGATGCTTCCTGCTCCAGAACATCAGACTCCAAGTTCTTCAGTTTTGGGACTTGGACTGGCTCTCCTTGCTCCTCAGCTTGCAGACAGCCTATTGTGAGATCTTGTGATCATGTAATATAGTACTTAATAAACTCCCCTATATATATGTATATAATAGGATATCTATATACCTATACCTATATATTCATTAATTCTGTCCCTTTAAGAGGACCTGGACTAATACAGATTTTGGTGCTAGGAGTGATTCTAGAGGAACAGAATATTCAGGGTGTTCTTTCTTTCTTTGGTTTTGAGGTTTCTGGAGTTAGCTGCTTGATATTATTAGACTGAAAAATGCTAAGGACTCTACTTCTAATAGTATGGAGAACTAATAGTATAATAGTTCTAATATTAATAGTATGGAGAACTATTAACAATATGGAGAACATACTATTATGTTCTTCATAATACTATTATTAACTTCTAATAGGATGGAGAACACTAATAGTCCTTGGCATGAACTGTTTACAGTTATATAAAATAAATGCATTTGACACTCCTGATTTGTTGCTCATGAGAGACAAAGAGTTTAATGACTCTATACATAATACCTTTGATTATATGTGGAGAACCAAAGAACATAATGAAGCTGGTTGGTTGCTCCTAAGTTCAGTGGACAAAGTGATGGAAGAAAATGATGAACTTGGGGATTCTATCTCCTGGCTTCAGAAGCAGATACTGAGCCTCAAATCTGCTAAGATCGCCCTGACTGAGAGTCTTATCTCCTGTAGAGAAAGGGCTGAAACTGTGGAAAACAGACACAAGCTCTTGTCATGCAAGTGGCTGACCTTCAACGAAAAGTCCATGCACAGCCTCACCAGGTGTTACTGTTAAAGTGAAGTCATTGATTAAAAAAGAATGGGACCTTGCAACTTGGAATAGGGTCATGATGAAGCTGGGGACACTGAGTTTGTAAATTCTGATCAAACTTTTTGCCAGAAGGAACAGCTTTCCCATCTCCAGAAGTGGCAACATCCTCTCCCTGACTTATGCTGCAATATACCTTTACTGTCCTACCTCAGGGCTATATGAGCTTTTCTGGCTTTGTGTCGTAATGTTCTTTGAAGAGATCTTGATTGCTTTTTGCTTCTGCAAGCTATCACACTACTCTATTATATTGATGATGTTATGTTGATTGGATCCAGTGAGCAAGAAGTAGAAAACACACTGGACTTATTGGTGAGACATTTATGTGCCAGGGGATGGGAAATAAATCTGACTACAATTCAGGAATCTTCTACCTTGTTGAAATTTCTAGGGTTACAGTAGTGTGGGGCCTGTTGAGATAGTCCTTCTAAGATAAAGGGTAAGTTGTTGCATTTGGCCCCTCCTACAACCAAGAATGAGGCACAACACCTAGTCAGCCTATTTGGATTTTGGAGACAACACATTCCTCATTTGGATGTTTTTCTCTGACTCATTTATTGAGTGGTCCAAAAGACTGTCAGGTTTGAATGGGGTCCAGAACAGGAGAAGGCTCTGCAACAGGTCCCAGGTAGCTGTGAAAGCTGCTCTGCCACTTGGGCCTTATGACCCAGCAGATCCAATGGTGCTTAAAGTGTCAGTGGCAAATAGGGATGCTGTTTTGAGCCTGTGGCAGCCTCCCATAGGTGAGTCACAGGGGAGACCCTCTAGGATTTTGGAGCCAAGTCCTGCTATCTTCTGCAGATAACTACTCTCCTCTCCTTTTAAGAGACAGCTCTTGGCCTGTTACTGGGCTTTGGTGGAAACCGAACATTTGACTATGGGTCATCAAATCATTATGTCACCTGAACTGCCTATCATGAACTGGGTGCTTTCTGACCCATCTAACCATAAAGTGGGTCATGTACAGCAGCATTCCGTCATAAAATGGAGGTGGTATGTAAGTGATCAGGTTCAAGTAGGTCCCGAAGGCACAGTAAGTTACATGAGGAAGTGGCTGAAATGTCCATGGTTTTCACTCCTGCCACCCTGCCTTCTCTACCCCAACTTGCAACAATGGTCTCATGGGGAGTTTCCTATGATCAGTTGGTAGAGGAAGAGAAGACTAGGGCCTGGTTCACAGACAGTCCTACACAATATGCTGGCACTACCTAAAAGTGGACAGTTGTAGCACTACAGTCCCTTTCTAGGACATCCCTGAAGAAGAGCAGTGAAGGGAAATTTTCCCAGGGGGCAGAACTTCAAGCAGTGTACCTGGTTGTGCACTTTTCATGGAAGGAGAAATGGCCACATGTGTGATTATATACTGATTCATGGGCTGTAGACAATGATTTGGCTGGATGGTCAGAGACTTGGAAGAATCATGCTTACAAAATTGGTAACAGAGAAATGTGGGGAAGAAGTATGTGGATGAACCATTCTCAGTTGTCAAAAACTGTGAAGATACTTGTGTCCCATGTGAGTGTTCACCAATGGGGTGAACTCAGCAGAGGAGGATTTTAATAATCAAGTAGATAGGATGACACGTTCTGTCAAGATGACTTAGCCTCTTTCCTCAGCCACCTCTGTCATTGCCCAGTGGGCCCATGAACAAAATGGACATGGTGGCAGGGATGGAGGTTATGCATGGGCTCAGTAAAAGAACTTCCACTCACCAAAGTTCACCTGGCTGTGGACACCGCTGAGTGCCCAATTTTCTAGCAGCAGCAGGGACCAACACTGAGCCCTCAATATGGCACCATTCTTCAGGATGACCAGCCAGTCACGTGGTAGCAGGTTGATTAGACCTCTTTCATCATGGAAAGGGCAGAGGTTTGTCCTCAATGGAATAGACACTTCCTCTGGATATGAGTTTGCCTATCCTGCAAACAATGCTTTTACCAAGACTACAATCCATGGACTCACAGGTTATCTACCATCATTGCATTCCACACAGCATTGCCTCTGACTAAGGCACATGCAGCTAAAGAAGTGTGGCAGTGGGCTCATATTCATGCAATTTGCTGGTCTTCCCATGTTCCCTATCATCCTGAAGCAGCTGGATTGGTAGAACAGTGGAATGACTTTTCGAAGTCACAAGTACAATGCCAAGTAAGGGACAATACTTTGAAGGGCTGGGGCAAAGTTCTCCAGAAAACCATGTGTGCTCTGAATCAGCATCCAATATATGGTACTGGTTCTCCCATAGCCGTGGTTTATGGGTCTAGGAATCAAGGGGTGGGAGTGGAAGTGGCACCACTTACCATCACCCCTAGTGATCCACTAGCAAAAGTTTTGCTTCCTATTTCTGCGATATTACATTCAGCTGGCCTAGAGGTCTTAACACAACAACAATTCCATTAAACTAGAAGTTATGATTGCCACCTGGACACTTTGGACTCCTCCTACCTTTAAGCCAACAGGCTAAGAAGGGAATTACAGTGTTAGCTAGAATGACTGACTGGCACTATCAAGATGACATTAATCTACTACTACCTAATGGAGGTAAGGAAGAGTATGCATGGGATACAGGAGATCCATGAGGACTTCTCTTATTATTACCATGCCCTGTGATTAAGGTCAATGGGAAACTACAACAACCCAATTCAGGCAGGACTACAAATGGTCCAGACCCCTCAAGAATGAAGGTTTGGGTCACTCCACCAAAAAAAACCATGACCTGCTGAGGTGCTTGAAGGCAAAGAAAACACAGAATGGGTAGTAGAAGAAGGTAATCATCAATACCAGCTACAATCACATGACCAGCTATGGAAATGAGGACTGTAATTGTCATGAGTATTTCCTTCTTCTTTTGTTAAAAACGTGTCTGTGCATGTATACACTTGTACTAAGAAAATATCTTAATTTCCTTTTTCCCTTATCAAGCAACATGAGATTTTTTGACTTCATATCAGCATTTTAGTATTCTTAACTTTCTGTTATAGTACTTGGGTTGAGGTTTGGTGTATTTCTGGTTGTATGAAGGATAGTTTTATGTTAGGCCTAATTATGACATTATCACTGTCTTTATTTGAAGATTATATATGATCTCAGGAGATGTGGATGGGTTCAAATTGACAAAGGCTGGACTTGTGATGGTTAATACTGTCAACTTGATTGGATTAAAGAATAGAAAGTATTGATCTCCTTGATGTGTCTGTAGGGTGTTGCCAAAGGAGATTAACATTTGAGTCAGTGGGCTGGGGAAGGCAGACTCACCCTTAATCTGGTGGGCACAACCTAATTAGCTGTCAGTGAATATAAAGCAGGTAGAAAAAAAACATGAAAGAGCAAGATAGGACTAGCTTCCCAGTCTATATATTTCTCCCATGCCGGATGCTTTTTACTCTTGAAAATCAGACTCCAAGTTCCTCAGTTTTGGGACCTGGATTGGCTCTCCTCACTCCTCAGCTTGGAAACAGCCTATTATGGGATCTTGTGATCATGTCAGTTAATATTTAATAAACTCCTCTTTATATATACATACCCTATTTGTTCTGTCTCTCTAAGAGAACTATGACTAATACAGTTTAATTGACTCATAACTTCACATGGTTTGAGAGGCCTCAGGAAATGTATAATCATGGTGAATGGCAAGGGAAAAGCAAGTACCTTTTTGACAGGTGGCATGAGAAAGAGAAAGAGATTCAGAGTGCACAGAGGAAAATGTAGTGTTTAAAACCATCAGATCTTAGGGAATCTCCCTCATTATCATGAGAACAGCATAGAGGAAACCACTCCATGATCCAATCACCTCTCACCAGGTTTCTTCCTTGACATGTGAAGATCAAAATTTGAGATGAGATTTGGGTGGGGACAGAAAGCCAAACCACATAATTGTGCCCTGGCCCCTCCAAAATCTCATGTCTTTTTCACATTTCAAAACCAATCATGCCTTCCCAACACCCTCCCAAAGTCTTAACTAATTCCAAAATTAACTCAAAAGTTCAATTTCATAGTGTCATCTGAGACAAGACCTATGAGCCCTTTCACCTATGAGCCTGTAAAACAATAAAAAAAACAAGTAAGTTACTTCTAAGACACACGGAGGTACAGGCATTAGGTAAAAGTTCCCATTCAAAATGGGAGAAATTGGTCAAAACAAAGGGACCAGAGGCCCCATGCAATTCTGAAACCCAGCTGGGCAATCATTAAACCTTAAAATTCCAAAGTCTCCTTTGACTCCATGTCTCACATCCAGGGCATGCTGATACAAGGGGTGGACTCTCAAGGCCTTGGCAGCTCTGCCCCTGTGGCTTTGCAGGATAAAACCCCCGTGGCTGCTTTTCACAGGCTGGTGTTGAGTGCCTGCAGCTTTTCCAGGTGTGGGGTGCAAGCTGTCAGTGGATCTAACTTTCTGGGGTCTGGAAAACAGTGGCCATCTTCTCACAGCTCCACTAGAGAATGCGCCAGTGGGGATTCTGTTTGGGGGCTCCAAGCCCACATTTCCCTTCTACACTGCCCTAGCAGAGGTTCTCCATGAGGGCTTTGCCCCTGCAGCAGACTTCTGCCTGGACATACTGGCATTTGCCTACATTCTTTGAAATTTAGGCAGAGGATCCCAAAACCTCAGCTCTTCTATTCTGTACACCTGTAGTCCCAACACCATGTGGGGGCCTCCAAGTTGGAGCTTGCACCATTTGAAGCCATGGCCTGAGCTGCACCTTGGCCTCTTTTAGCCATGGCAGGAGCTGGAGAGGCTGAGATGCAGGGCACCAAGTCCTAAGTCTGCACAGAGCAGCATGTCCCTGGACTGGGCCTACAAAACTATTTTTTCCTCTATGATGTGCTTATGATAGAAGGGGCTGCTGAAAAGATCTCTGACATGCCCTGGAGACATTTTCTCCATTGTGTTGGTTATTAACATTTGGCTCCTTGTTACTTATGCAAATTTCTGCAGCAGGTTTGAATTTCTTCCCAGAAAATGGAGTATTCTTTTCTACCGTATGATCATGCTGCCAATTTCTCAAACTTTTATTTTCTGCTTCCCTTTTAAATATAAGTTCCAATTTCAAACCATCTCTTTCTGAACACATGTAACTAAACACTTTCAAAATCAGCCAGGCCATATCTCGAATGCTTTGCTGCTTAGAATTTTTTTCCACCAGATACCCTAAGTAATTTGTCTCAAGTTCAAAGTTGCACAGATGTCTAGGGCAAGGGCAAAATGCCACTAGTCTTTCTGCTAAAGCATAGCAAGAGTGACCTTTGCCCTAGTTCCCAATAAGTTCCTCATCTCCATCTGAGACCACCTCAGCTGGGACTTCATTGTCATTATCACTATAAGCATTTTGGTCAAAACCATTCACCAAGTCTCTAGGAAGTTCCAAAGTTTCCCACATCTTCCTGTCTTCTTCTGAGGCTTCCAAACTGTTCCAACCCTTGCCAGTTACCCAGTTCCAAAGTGGATCCCTCATTTTTACATTATCTTTACAGTAGTACTCCATTCTCCATAGTACCAATTATCTGTATTAGTCCATTCTATCATTGTTATAAAGGATACCTGAGACTGGGTAATTTATAAAGGAGAGAGGTTTACTTGATTCACAGTTCTACATGGCTAGTCAGGCCTTAGGAAACTTGCAATTGTGGTGGAAGGCAAAAGAGAAGCAAGTACTTGAAGAGAAACAAGTACTTCTTCATAAGGCAGCAGGAGAGAGAGAGAGCAAGAGAGCACACACAGAGGAAACTGTCATTTTAAAAACCATCAGCTCTCATGAAAATTCCCTCACTATTACTAGAACAGCATGGAGGAAGCCGCACCCATGATCTAATCACCACCCACCAGGTTCTTCCCTTGACACTTGGGGATTACAATTAAAGATGAGATTTGGGTGGGGACACAGACCCAAACTCCCTATGATATGGTCCTAAGCAATGTATAGAACTAATAACAGAGGTGATTTTCTCAGCACTTAGGTTAACAGAAATCCGGCAAATTAAATTACACACTGACAAGTATTAGGCAATTAAATAAAAGCAGGGGGTTAGGGAAGGGGCATTTAGGTAAATGGTAACTTATGTGGTCAGCTAAAAAATCAGGATTAACAATATTAATGTTTACTGAGTACTTACTATATGCTCTGGACTGTTTTACATGCTTTAGGTGTATTAATTTTAACCTTCACAAAATTACTCCCCTAAGAGTTAGAGTTCCCATTATCATCTTAATTAAGCATTTGAGAGTGCTAAGGCACAGAGAGGTGAAGTAACTTGCCCAAGGTCCCACAGCTAACAAATAGTAGCGTGAAAGTTTGATCTGCATCATTCAGTTATGAAACACTTGTTCTTAGCCACCGTGCAGTATACTGCAGACTGAGAAGAAGAAGACAGAGTCGAGATTCAGAGGTTGAATTTCTGTCCAAAACATTTTAATTCCATAGTGTGGGGTCAAAGAGCACAGAATGAATAGTGAGGCCAGGCGCAGTGGCTCACTCTTGTAATCCTAGCACTTTAGGAGGTAGAGGCAAGTGGACTGCCTGAGTTCAGAAGCTCAAGACCAGCCTAGGCAACACGGTGAAACCCTGTATCTACTAAAAATACAAGTGTCAGCAAGGTGTGGTGGTACATGCCTGTCACCCCATCTACTCTGGAGGCTGAGGCACAGGAATCGCTTGAACCCAGGAGATGGAAGTTGTGGTGGGCCAACATCATGACACTGCACTCCAGCCTGGGCAACAGAGCAACTCTGTCTCAAAAAAAAAAAAAAAAAAAACTACGCAGTGAGAGGAGTTAAAGATATAAGCTGATGAAATGGAACCAGAAAAATCTTTTTGAAGGAAAGGGAATAGAATTTTAAAACACCTTAAGTTTCACTTAAATCATGAGCACATGGCAGAAGGAGGTAGTATGTGTCAGTATTCAGTGTAACCACCCAGAGAAATGCATTCTGAGAGCAAAATACAAACCAAAACCACTTGATGAACTATCACCAAAGAAAGTAAGGTGATTATAACAAGAAAAAAGTCTGCTATACTTCATTGACAATCTGTGATTGAGAAGAAATTAAAAACATAAAAAGCAATTTTCCATAGAACACCTTATTTGAGCAGTCTGACTGTAGGAGGTTAAGCTGGATTTTCATTACTATTCACTTCAGTTACCAAGCACGATGACTTAAAATGCTCTAAATTAAAGTCTACAGTCAGGATTTAAGGTTACCAATTCATCCTGCTTCACCCAGAACTTTCCTTATTTTAATACTGAAAACCCTGTGTGCTAGCAACTACTTTCTCCAGGAAATCTAGGACAGTTTGTCCTTTGCTTAGGACAGTCTCCATTTTAAAATGTAAAGTCCTGCTTTCAGAGAACCCTGTAAGTCCTGATTAAATCAAGATGGTTAATCATCTTATCAGGACAGCACATTATATTAAAAACCTGCTGTGGCCTGAATGTTTGTGTCCCGCCTAAATTCATACCTTGAAACTTTATTACCCAATGTGATTGTATTATCAGATGGGAACTTACAGATTATTAGAATTAAATGAGATCTTCTGAGTGAAGTTCTCATGAATGAAATTATTGATCTTATAGGAGTTAATAGAGAGTTTGCTTCCTCTCTCTGTTCCCAGTATAAAGACAAAACAAGAAGTTGGCAGTTTGTAAGCTGGAAAATGGCCCTCATGAGAATCTGACCATGCCAGAACCCTAATATCAACTTCCAGCCTCCAGAACTATGAGAAATCCATTTTTGTTATTTATAAGCCACCAAGTCTTAGTCTTGGCAGCCCAAACTTAGATCTACCCTATAATAATTATTGCAAATTTGATCTGAAAAAGCAGAATTTACATGGTAAAACATAAAATGAGGAAGGAATAAATAAATTAATTTGAATTGTAAAAATATGTATTAATATCACATATTTAAGACACTGTACAACAAAATAAATAGATGTTGGAGCTATCAAATGACCCCATAGGTGGTATAATACAATGTTAATACAATCCAGTTTTCTTACAGACATGCTATTTTAAAGAATATTATAAATTCGCAAATGTTTTAATTCAAGAATAACTCAATAAATATTAAAAATAAGTATCATTAGACATGGTAAAACAGCAATAATCAGAGAAAGTATTTTACATTTTAAAACTATCCTTGATATTCTAGGTGAAAGAAATTTATATGATAATTAAGAATATCTAAAATTCAATGCAGAGATATGTTGAATTTATCTTACAGTATAATAGTATTTCAAGACTTAGATGTCAAATATTTTAAAACATATTTGATCGAAAAAATTTATAAAATGTTACCATTTAATATTTTTATAGTGTTAGCTATCCAATAGATTTGTACATAAAGTCAACCTTGTAGATTTATATACTGTTGTCCAAGCAAGAAAATCACTGAATATTGAATAAATGAATGTTATCCTACATTTAGATATCAATGAACTGTAAAGTGAACATAAAATGTTCTGGATGAAGTGTGTTAAATCACTTGTATCATTTAATTTGATCACTATTAAAAATAATTGGGTTCAATACAACTGGTATGCAAAGAAGGAATGGTAAAACCTTGCAAGCTTGTCCTCACAAGTTAAATTATGTCACTTAAATTATGAGAAGCAGGGCTGGACAATCTTGTTCCCAGTGCCCATCTAGCAATATCTTCTCCTGCTTTTTAAAAGATATTTTGAATGTTAAGCAAAAAGCTGCACTAAATCCAAGTATAATTCCCTTTTCATTAAAAACAGAAATCCAATACTTATCAGTTAAGTCCAGAGCATGACAGAATACAAAGCTTAAAAGATGGTTTCTGAAAAACAACATTTTAAAATTAGTTTTACAATTTGTTGTTTGTTTTTGAACACTGTGACCTAAGTTCTGAGTGTTTAAGTAGTTATATTTAATAAACTGTCATAACAATAAAAATATAGCAGAAGCAGAAAGGTAGGTAGCCAGGTCAGCCTAAAAGCAGTATTCTCTCAAACCCCCACCTAATCAAGAAGACCCCTAGAAAACAAGCAATGGACTGTGAGTGTTTCCAAAGGGAGTTTATGAAAGAAATAAAGGGCTGTGGTTCATTCTAAGGTGCAGAATATAGACACCAAAATTATGATAACTCTGCAGAAAAAAGAAGAAGATTCTAGATCTAAAAATATTGTGGATATTGTTATGAGTTCCAGGCAGTGGAAACACATAGTTTGCCAGTGGCTTGCTGATAAATGATTAGGGATACAGGTGGCGCTTTCACAATTTTTTCCAAGATAAAAGACATAGTTAAAAAGAGAAAAGCAGAAACAGAAAATGAAGAGTCAAAATAAGATGTATGTTTTTTTCTGAACCTCGACACTTCGGATAAAAAGAAGACAAGGACATCCTGGCAGGAATCCTAACTTCACCATGAGTATTTAAAATCACATGCATGAAATTCAATAACATACAGTAGTTAGGTTAAAAAAAATGTGGTTAAAACAGTAGAAGTTAAATCAATTGAGAACCTCAAGTGAACAGGAAAGGATTCATGGGAGAGAAGGGATTTAATTCTTCTCAGGCATAAAGAACAGTGAAGAATACAGGACATAATCACTTTTCCCCAAAGCATGGCACAGTTAATCAACCAAGTATGTATTTTTAAGGCAGACTGGTAACTGTGATAACAAAGATATAAACGAGTTTTGGCCCAATAAGACTGATGATTGGAAGATATCTTCTAAACATACATTGAATTCAGTAGGAAAAGCATGTGAGTAATAGCAATTGATAAAAAAACTGACTCATCAAGAAATTCACAAACCAAGGGGCAAGGAAATAGTGGAAAATAGTTAACTGAGAAAAGAAAAGAGGGAAAAAATAGTAGTGATATGAGTATATGGAATATGAAATTGAACTCTATCTGGGTTTCTTTGGCACCAACTAAGAGCAAATTGCTGAACTAAGATGTGGAGGATATAACAAGATGAATAATGACACATGAAGGAGTTTTCTTGGTTAAAATTACAAAACATTCAAGAAAGATAAAAATGCGGTAGAGGTGGGCACTTAAATTACCTGAAGAGACTATAAATTGGGCCTACTTTCATAATCCCTGGAGTCAAACTGCCTATCTTAGAATACTGGCTTTCTCACTTCTTATTGGCATGCCCTTGGCCTTGTTACTTAATTTTTCTTGGCCTGAGTCACTTCAGTAGTACCTGTTTCACACAATTAGGGAAAGCAATTAAATGACACATGCAATTGTTAAAATGGGGCCTGGAGCAGAGCAGAATTAACATTAACAAATTTTATTAGTACTGTTGCTGTCATCAATATCATTATAATGTACAGGCTGAAATAAGATTTATTCTAGTAAAAGTGCAGTTTGAAACACACTCTTCATTTACTTTTTTAACCAAAAGTTTGAAAAAACTAGCATAATTTGGGGATTCGATTCCAATTCTTTTGGATCTAAGTAACAAAATGTTAACATATTAGTACATGAACTTCAGGTCTTGGGTAAGATTATAGATTTCATACACACTAAGGAAAAAGATATACACCCTAGCTTCTGTAGTTAAGCACATTTTTAAAATGTGCACTCAAGTGATGAACGTGGTCATTACTGTGTCTATCATAACAAAGATATAATAAAATTATATTTTATTCATTATATAAAAATATTATATATCTTTATCATAACAAAATTATAATAAATATGATCAGGCATGACTCAATGAAGAGTCTCTAAATTGTAATCATATAATTTTATGTTTCATTTTAACAATGCCTTATAATTTACATAGTGCTCTGAAGAGGTTATAAGCTCTCACTATGTAATGTTAGCAAAATAATTACTAATGATCCCTATGCAGACCATGTAAATGAGCCAGAAGTAGAAGCATATAGCAAAATTATGCAAAAAGTAGCAAAAAACCTCTAAGGATGTCCATTTGACTGATGTGAATGATGAATGGAAGATTCTAAAAATACTACTAACAACAAACACTTTCTTTTTGGCTATAACCCAAGCCAAAAAAAGGGGGGCTACATATAAGCAGGCTCATTGTTAGGGGCAGATGGCATGCTATTCCTAGAAAATGTCAACTTCCTAAAATCAGGCCTGATAGCATCACACCCCAGTTTTAACATTTTCAGTGGCTTCTCAACTAGTACATGGTAAATTTAGAACTTAGCATGGCATCCAGTGCCCTTATCTTCCTGTCTCCATTCTACCATTCCAGCCAAATTTTTCATCACTCTCTTTACTCAAAATGCAACCTAAATCCTAGTTGCATCAGACTAGAGGAGTCAATTCTATTATATTACTTTGAACTATATAAAAATGTAGGGATTAAGCTATTTTTGACCTACAAAATGACAATTTCATTCAACCTAATACATAATATAAAAAAGGAGAAACCACATCTTCATGTTAAATCCATTGCAAATCTAGGCAAATTACACCCCAGGATTCTTAGAGAACCAGAATATAGTAACTAAATAAGTATCGGTTAAAAAATAATTCTTATTAGAATGCAGCATTTTAGGAAATAAGTATTTGCTGGATGTCTTTCTTCTCTTTTCTTCTTCAGTGCAACTCTGCATCCTTCGCCACCCTTTTCTGAGACTGAAAGGCTAACCAACAATGACTACAACTGGCTCCTTTGTCCTCTGGCTTTGAATTGGATGCAGCCATTAGGATACCTAGCAGGAGATCAGAACAATGGAAGACCATGAGGCTGAATATTTGGCCTCCTGCTCCCACCATGCACAGCTGCCTCAACCTGGCCATTCACTCCTACTAATGGCCACTCTCAAGGTGTCAGTGTGTACCTAACTCTCCTCCTCTTGAGTTCCTGCAACCGCTCCCTCCTCTCATTGCATAGATCTAGGGTGAGATCAACTTCACCATTACCCTCCTGATTTTCCTTACACAGAGCCCACATCTTTGTAAATGTTTCCTTTATTAAACCCTTTACAAATTATCCTAAATTGAGTATGTCATCTGTTGTCTGCTGTAATTCTAACTGACACAGACTAAATTCTTCATATTATTCACATTTAATTCTTAGTACACTTTAAGGAAGGTTTCATTATTATCTAATTTTACAGATAAGGGAAATTAAGTTCATAGAGACTAATTAATGTGTACAACATCAATCAAAAAAATGTGTTACAGATCAAGGGTAGCAATTCCACACATCTGACTCCAGAGGCTATAGTCCTGTTGGGTGATGGGAAATTGCAATTTTGATTTTCCAAAATGGGGAAAAAATAAATTTCAGAAACGACACATTGATAAAAATAAATAATGCTAATCACAAATTTTCAGAATGGGTTATTACATGTGTAGATAGTCTCATATGGTATGTTGGTATGTTTTTTGGACATGAAAAAGAATTATGGGAACAAGGTCTTAATTAGACTTCGGGAGACTTGCCACTTTTTGTCTGCAGTTTAGGGAAACACAGAAAAGACAGACTTATTCAATTTGCTGATGCTGCAAAGCTAGGACCGAAGGCTGATAGAATTCCAAAAACACTGACAGACTAGGAAAACTAGAGAGAGTAAATGAAACGCAAAGAAATAAATCTCAAGCTATGTTTGCAATGGTCAAGTGTCTTGCTTGCTAGTCTTTTTTTTGTGGGGGCTGTTTTATTTTAATTGAGATATAATTCATACACCATATAATTTTCTTTTATGGTGTACGATTTAGTAGTTACTAGTATAGAAGCAGAGAATAGCACTTATTGGCTCAAGTAACTATAATGTCCTAAAGGAGGACATTAAAGGTAAATACAAGAAGGGACTCAAAAGATGTCTTTAGGTAAGCTCGCCACCTCTGTCACTCTCTTCTCTGTTTTCCTCTATGTTGGCTCCTAAGTGAGTTCCTGCCACCAAAAGGGTTAATATTTTACCTCTCTCTGGTTCAGGTCTAGTTGAAGAGAAAAACTCTCTGAAAAATCTCTAGAAACGACACAAGGTTGCATATCCTTGGCTCTGAAATAGGCCATGTTTTCACATTGGACTGTAGTCAGACATCTATATATAGCACTCTGATTGGCAAAATATGAATCCCATTCCCACTTCAGAGAGAAACCTAGCTCCACATAACCACAAGAATTGCAAATTGGAGAAGTGAGGTAATACAAAGAAAATCAGGCAGAAATCATTAAAACAAGTGTTAAAGTTATATCCAGCAAAACCACAATTAAAATGCATATCCATTACAAAATTCAAAACAATTTTAAACATATAGAATGTGGAAGGCATAGCTTAACTATAATATTATTAACATTAAACATTTCTTGGGGTTTTTAGATGCCATTAAACTCAATATAAACCAACTGGTGATCTGAACACTAAAATAGGCTCAGACCAAATTGATCAATGTATATTGTTTACAGCAATAGTGGCAATATTTATATTGATCTGCATTTAACAGATTACACCTGAAATACTGTTTTAAGTGCTAGAAACCACATTTTAAGGGAGATATTGAAGAGCGGGTGTCGATTCACTTGAGATTTATAAATGTACTTGGAAGACACAAAACTTGTTGGAAATGTGTTTTAATAGGAGAAACATAGAACCCAATAACCCTCCCCTCCACCTGTTGGTGTGAATCAGTAGGTAGGTAACCACTTTATACATATGTTACCAAAAGGCTTATCAGATTGGGCCAAAACATGGGACTAGAATTGGCAGCATGTATTTCTAGCTTGTAATTCAAGGAATCCTACTGCCTGGATCCAAACTCTTCTGTCACTGTTCACTATTTATGCAACTGAGAATCCTCTATAAGCCTCATTTATTAATCTGTAAAATGAAGATAATAGTCTGTCCCTTTTAGAGTTGTGGAATTAAATTATTAATACCCACAAGGAACTTAGATTAATGTATGGCCCATATTAAGTGCTCAGTTTTAGCCATTATTATTACTACAGAGTTAATCATGAATACTTAACTTTCTTTGCCAGGCACGTAGATTTCTATACATAGTTGTGATAGAGTTAAAAAAAAAAAAGTTTTTCCTTTATGTTACAAAACACATGGTAGGTTGAACATCTTAAGGTATTGTTCTGCAGTAAAAGGAACTATAAGGTATTCACATAATTCTTTTACAACAAGCTATTTCCAAGAGCTCAACAGTCATCCAGGTCCAATTTTTGGCAATACTGTGAAGTCCTGGTGATGTATTTCTCTTCTGGGAAAGTCCATAAAACATCCATTGCTTCCCTTCCAAGTTTCACTCCTGTACAGGATCCAAAGTCTGAATCTTCTCAATAAGAAAAAGCATTGGCCAGAAGCTCAATAAACATACCCTCAGAAGTTATTGTAAAGGCCTAATTTAAACAAAGAACATCCAGATTTTGCTTACAGCTCAGAATCAAAACAAACTCTCATGCCTGATCTTGACATGTTTGGTTATCTTTAGAAGGTCACAGACACATGCCAAATGTGAATTATTCAACTGCTTTATGTTTTACTATTACACAGGAAGTGTGAACTTTGCAATCATCAGATCAAGGGTCTAACCTAAAATTCTAATTTTCTCAACTAGGATCAGTTTTAAACCTCTAAATTTTGAATCGTATTAACCCAGTCACAGATAGAAGTGTTTCAGAGCTTAACAAGACTCCAAACTGAAAAGTCAACTGTGGCTGATGGTGCCACATGATCATTCCTTGACATTTTTTTCCACTCAGAGATAAAGCTGTAGTCATTTGGTTACAAGTAACAAGGCAGAAAGCCTTTTGGATTATTTATCCCTACTGTAAAGAAAACAAAACAGCACTAGATCTACCAATGATATAATCATGGCTAGAGTTTTCAAGCCTTAAAAAAGAAATCTTGCTAATTGGAAGCACTGAAAACAATGCACAGTTTAAACGTTGTCAAAGATTAGAGAGTGAATTATTATGTTTATTATAGTGGAGGTCTGTGGCCCAGATTCTAAACTGTTATTTTTCAACATACTGAAACTTTGCATGCTACAAACATAGGCATAGATCAAACTAAGTTGCATTTTAAACATGATTCTATTTTAAAATAAAGGGAAATATAATTATATTTATTTATGCAAAAATATTTACTTGTATATTGGTCAAAAACAACAAGAGCAAGTAAATACTAAGTAACTATTATGTTCTATACATTGTTCCAAATGCTGAGGATGTTCAGTGCAGTGAAGAAGACATTATGGTCCCTGCCCTCTCTTCTAGCAGAGGAAAGAATGTAGTAGGTAACTTCTGAGCTGCCCCCCCAATGACCCTTGCCTCATGGTCTTCAAGACATTGCAGCCTCACCTCATTGTGTGTGGCTGGACGTAGTGATTTGCTTCTAACTAATGTAAGACTTCAAAAATGACAGGTTGTCATTTCCAACATTAGGCTATAAAAGTCGACTAAAATCTTGCTTGCTCTCTGTCTGACTCTACTTGCATGCTTGCTTTGATAAAGCTAGCTGACCTAAGAAGATGCCCATGTAGAAAAGAAGTGAGGGAGGCCTCCAACCAACAGCAGCAAGGACCCAGGGTCCTCAGTTCAGGCTGGAGTGGGGTGAGAAAAAACAAGAAAATGAGGTAGAAGTGACAGCAAATATTCTCAGATCTTTAAAGGAAGTTTTGCCTTAAAGAGGAATAAAGAAACATGGTGATCAGATGGGACACGAAACCTGGGAAAAACATTTTTAAGTGACTGGCCTCAGAGTTTGGTGGGTATGCTGTGGTTGCACAGTAGAGCCTTCATGGGTAGTCACAAAAGTACTCCTTAGATGAATCAGCATCAGTGAGGGGTGATTGTTCACTTATTTGTTTATTTACTTAAAGGTGATAACTTTGTTAGGAATCAGACCAGATATCTTTGGAAATCTGAATTAATTGGCAGTATTTTAAAACTATTTCTCTAATGTTTAGTGCATGTCCTAAAATGGCTGCTTGATTGAATCACATCCCAAACTGGCCTAGATTTTAGCACCCTTTGGTCCATTGTGTTTGGGGGATAGAGTTCCTCAAGCAAGGCAAAAAAAAACAGAAACAAAAACAAATAATTTTAAAAATTCATTAGTAAAAAAGACACGCAGAATCACTTTAAGGATTTTACTACTGAGAAGAGCAAATGTTAAATAAAAGCAGGGGATATTATAGTATATCCTATGTTTTGGAGACAGGAGAAATTTATTATGTAGGGAAGATGGTGATGAATTTTGGAGTAAAGGTTTTTAGTAAGTTATGAAATGAGATACAAGGCACAGGTTTATCCTTTGCCAATAGCCATTTGGTTAACCTGCTCTAATGGGAAGAAAGGTGGAGAACGTGGATACACTTGCAGGCAGGCTGGTGGCGGTGGGAGGCTTTTCTTCCAAGATCTTCGAGTTTCTCATGAAACAAAAGACAAGAACTTAAGCTAAATGTGAGAAATGGGAGGAGGAGAGAAAATGAACTCATCCTCTTTGTGAGAATAAGAGATGATGAATGTGAAACTTTTCTTATAGTAATTTGCTGTAACTAGTATTAGAAGTATGGTGCAGAATAGGGTGAGGTACAAAAAAGAACATTTTTCTTGGTATGATATAATAATATAATATAACATAACAAAAGCACAGAAATATTCCAGTAAAGAGCTAAAGGAGAGGGGCTCTTGAGAAATGGGAATGGGAGATGCAATCCAGAACTCAAGAAGGGAGTCTGGTCTTCATCAGCCTAGTGAATCCCTCCACCATAAAGCCAGGAAGAGAGTCCTACAAGGTCCCACCTCTCTTTTAATTTCTACCCCATTTCCAGTTCCTAGCAAGGTATTTAGAAATTCAGATGTGAACCCTTCATGTACCACTTTTCACTCTTAACACTACCCCTACAGTGTAGAAAGTTTTCTACAGGTTTTACTGTCATTTCTAGTGCCAAGTAAAAGTGATGTCTTAAAAATAATTTTATGTCTAATATGCTGCAATCACTTTTGAGTATTATTCAGAATATCTTGCTTCTATATTTTTTTCCTATTTCAGATTTCTGACCATTTTCTCAAACCACTAAAGCCTGGTGACACTGAGATCATGACCTGGCTATTTCTATATGGCTACGTGGGACCCCAGCTGCTCTTAAGAAGTAAATCTGAAAACTCAAAGTCTTTTCCACTAATCAGAGGTAGAATTATAAGGCAGATCTAAACAAATTTCTCTATCTCCAAGCTCCAGGTAAAGAGCTAGGGACTATTCATATCAATTGCCTCCAGGGAAGAAAAATAATGAGGGAGGGAATCTGAATGACTGAACATTACTGAACAAGCACTTGTTAGTATAATAATTGTCAACCTTGGCAGATTCAGCTGGGAGGAAAATTGATGATAGTGGCTTAGCACAACTGTTTCAACCAAAATGACAGTGGAGTGGGCAGCAGGAGATCTACTAAGTGGAATAAACAAATGGCCACTAACAGGAAAAAGTCAAAGGAAAATATTCAAATAGGGTTTCAATTCAAAGCACCAATACACATTTTTGTACACTAGATAAACGTCTATTTCCTAAAACTGCTCATTTTTGCTGCAGTTGCATTAACTGTACGTTACCAGCCTTCTTCTTCCTCACTATCTTTATCACTGTTCCATAATACTCAACAGAGACATTCTCTGAAAAAGTATGCCTTGACAACACACTATATTTTATGTTAATGTAAAAAAAAAAAAGACATTGAAGATTGGCTAAAATTCCCTTTAAAGTATTTTGTTGATATTTAATTCAAACAAACAATCTACTAGACATTTTTTTCCGTGTGTGCTAAGTGGAATGTTTTAAGAGCTACCATTGAAGAAAAGCAATTTTCTTGTCTTCTTCGCTGATATTAATGAAGCATCATTTTTCCTTTTATTTTCACTCACATAAGCAATTGCAAATGTATTGAGATTTACTGAATGAGTTACATTCAACCCCTGTGAAATTTAACATCTGCTCATTAATTCACTCAAGAAAAGTTAGATTCTAGCTAAACTGAGTGTCATTTTGGTCATTATTTCATTTGGAGCAGATATGATATACAGATCAACAACAGGCACTTTTCTAAACTGTATTTAGAGAAGCAATTTATTTTATAAAGTAAATGTGGAATTCATTTTATAAACTACAAAACAAAGTATGAAATCAAAAAGTCTTTAAAGTACATTATACAAGATTCATTAGATAACTGAGAAATACATCTCCAGATTAGACTGTATCTGATTTGAATAAACAAAGAACATATAATTTTTATTAATTTTCAGGTGGCCAATACTGGATTATTGAGATGATAAATTATACCAGTAAATAGACTATAAATAACATTTCACCTGATTTTTCTGTCAACAATGAAGGCTTCCTACATTCTTGTTAATTGACAAGTAAAAATGGTATATATATATGGTATACAACATGACATTTTGCAAAGTATACATTATATATAGAATGACCAACTCAAGCTAATTTATACATTAACTTGATTATACATCAGCTCACAGACTTATTTTTTTTTGTGGTGGCAAGAACACTTAAAATCTATCTCAACAATCTACTCTCAGCAATTTTCAAGTATATAATATACTAACTACAGTCACTACAATGTACAATAGGTCTCTTTGTACTTCTTCCTAATTGAAATTATGAATTACTTGACCAATATCTTTTCATACCCCACTCCTCAGCCTCTAGTAACGACTACTGTACTTCCTGCTTCTATAAGTTAAACTTTTTGAGATTCAACATATAAGTAAGTTTTGTCTTTCTGTGCCTGTCTTATTTCACTTAATATAATGTCCTCCAAGCTCATCCATGTTGTTACAAAAGACAGGATTTCCTTCCTTGTTTAATGCTGAATAGTAGTTTATTGTATGTATAAATATACATCACATTTTCTTTTTCATTCATCATTGGTGGATACAGGTTGATTTCATATAGGTTGATTTCTTATCTTAGCTATTGCAAATATTTCTTCAATGAAATACTTATAGCCCCTGCTACTCAGGAGGCTCGAGTGGGAGGACTGCTTGAGCCCCAGAGGTTGAGGTCCAGTGAGGCATGATTGTGCTGCTGCACTCTAGCCTGGGTGAGAGAGCAAGCCCCTGTCATAAATAAACAAATAAACAAATATTTTTAAAAAGAGTTTGGTTGAGTTAAGCTGTGAAATAATCAGATCCTGGGCTTTTTATTGACAGGAAATTTTTTCATCATTAATTTGGTTGCTCATTATTGATCTGTTCAGATTTTCTATTTCTTCATGATTCAGTTTTGGTAGATTGCATGTTGCTAGGAATCTGTACATTTTTTCCTAGATTATCCAATTTGTTATCTGACTTTTGATTAAATCATTAAATTGACAGAAAGCCACATGAGTTTTACCACATGAACTCAGCAGTTTCTAATGAGAATTTCTCCAAGTTTATCTGATTCTGAAATTACAGTAATCCATTGTATATTATGCATTTGTTTGAAAATTACATGTATTAAATACATAATAAAAAATGAATATCTGTTCCTGACTTTCACAGTCTATTCATTTTTCTGACCCTTAAAAATTCAATGTGATACAGATACCTAGAGAGCACATTTACAGTATGAACGGGATAAAATATAAACCATGTGTAAGTTTAGGAGTTGTCTGTTACAGACCACAGCAAAGATGATAAGCTAAAATTCCATCAAGGACCAGTTAGGTGGGAATGTCACCAGGTGAAAGATACTCAATATAAAACTGTAGTGAGTATTAGGAACTATGACCCATTGTAGGGTTACAACTTCCTAATGCCATTCCAATTAAACAGAGAAGAAAGTTTAAACATGTTTCTGACCAAAAAACAAAACAATAAAACAAACCAAAAAGAAATCTACCAATCAAATTTAGTTGGTGCAGTTTGACAATTTAATTCAAAACTATTGCTCAGTGTACATCAGCTACTGCCATAATAATGCTATGTAACAATCCACAGAAAAACTCAGTGGATTAAAACAATTGTCATTTATTCTTATGCTTACCGGTCTGAGGGGAGGTCGGAATCAGTTGATCTCAGACTGTTTGGGTGGCCTTGGCTGTAGGCTGCAGGTTCCATTCAAATTAGCTCCATGTGTCTCATTGTGGAGCCCAGCTTGAATGGTTAATAGCCATTCAGAACAAGAAAGCAATTATGCGATCATAACATCTCTAATCACATCATTTTCACCAATACTGCATTGGCCAAAGCAAGTCACATGGCTAAGTCTGAAGGGAAGAGGCTGGAATATATACTCCATCTTCCATGAATTTGGGTAAGGAGTGTGCAGTAAAACAGAAAAACAAAACACTGAAATTAATAACTTAAGCTATCACATCTAATCAGTTGCTATGTGACCTGTGCAAGATATTTGTGTTTAAAACTCAGGCTCTAGAAACCTAAACACCTGATATGAATTCTAGCAAACCCATTCACTACTTGTGCAATCTTGGGCAAGTTAATTAAATTCTCTCAATCTCAGTTTATCTGTTTATGAAATAGAAATTACAGGAATAACAATACCAACACCTCATAAGTTATAAGGATTAAATCAGATAATCATTTTAAAGTGACTAGCATTGTTCCTGGAATGCAGTTAACATTAAAAATTAACTAACATCATTAACTGTGTTAGAAAGGACTTGAAGTAGGAAAATTGATACTATGCTCTATCAACTGATATTGCAATTACATTGCATAAGAGCAGATGCAAGTTACTCCAAAGCATTATTTATTTACTTATTTTTATTTATTTATATTTGAGACAGAGTCCTGCTCTGTTGCCCAGGCTGGGGTGCCGTGATGCAATCTTGCCTCATTGCAACCTCTGCTTCCTGGGTTGAAGCAATTCTGTCTCAGCCTCCCTCATAGCTGGGACCACAGGTGCACACCACCATGTGTGGCTAAATTTTATATTTTTATTAGGGATGGGATTTCACCATGTTGGTTAGGCTGGTCTCAAACTCCTGACCACAGGTGATCCACCCGCCTCTGCCTCCCAAAGTGCTGGGATTACACACGTGAGCCACCATGCCCAGCCTCACATTTTTAAAACCCAGTTTACTTTTCCTGATCTCCATATCCTAGAAGCAGTAAACAGACAGATAGATAATTTGAAATAAATACTGATGGAGAAAGTCATTATAATTCACGGTTTCACTATACCAAACCTGCCATTTAGGCCAAATTCTTGTTTATCCCAGTCAAAGTAATGGAAAATAGCTGAATAAATGAGTGAATGAGTGATGGCCAAACTAAAACAATTCCAGTTGGCTATGCACACCCGTCTAGGCAATGTTACACAAGCTGACAGAGGACAGAAAGGAATTTCATGCTGGTCAAAAGAAACTTGGTTCCTTAAAATATTGCTAAGTTGTAAATTGATAATTCAACTTTATGGCACCACATGATTTGATTTCTTGTTAAAAAAAAAAGCAAACTATATTAAAATACTTTTTGCTTCAAATAATAGTCAACTCAATGTTGCTTAATTGAAGAATAAAAAAATACAGAAAAGAATTTGATACGAACTAATTCTAACAAGCTGCCCCTCTTGTCAACAGCTGCCTTAGACCCAAGCCTCCAGGATTCAGGCCAGGATAGTAGAACCCTTCTGTTTAACGGGACTAGACAAAATAGGCTTGTTCATTCCAGTTCTCCCTACTTTTCACTTATTCATAGCCTCCTTAGAGAACTGGATAATGAGTAGCACACAAAGTGAGGCCATGGTTCCAACTCCTAACTGGACAAAGGGCATGAGGGGCAGGGGAACTCCTGGGAGAGTCAGGCAAATGAGTGCTGCTAAATAACTTCAGGATCATAAACTAATTCAAATGTTTTGATATTTAAATAATTTACTAATGCCTAATGAAAAAATAAGACATTACCATGTGTTTTCTTTATATTTTAATTACTTTATTTTAAAACATTTTTATTGTAAATCTATACCATTTCAAATTTATGATATGTTAAACAAATTTCTGGAAGCCAGTCTGAAATTTTAACCATAATTTATAATTTACTTTGTATATTTGGTTAAAGCCCCGTGGGTTGCCTAGATCAGAAATGACTGGTGGTTGGAGGGACCACTATCCACCTGCATAGCAAGAAGTTTGGTGTCTTCTCTTAATCCAAGTCTTTTCCTCTTTACATCATCTTCAGCAATATTTATTAGCTAAGAGTATAATTAAATTCATGAGAGACTGATTTTAATCACCCCTAAACCAACTCCTAGCTCTGATTTGAGGAAAAGGAAAAGGACATTGGTAGGGCACATTGTTTAGGGCAGCCATGCAACTGGGGCAATCACTGGACTCCTGGAGCTGGAGCTGACTCGGCTCAGGAATTAACCAATCAGGAGTTATTTCATTAAAGAGGACCCTGTGTAATCATTGGAGATGACTACCCCTTTAGTCATCACTGAGCATTAATTTAAAAACTTCTCAGTCAGTGACAAGTGTGTGGGTACGTTTTAAAGAGGAAGGAAGGAGAGAAAAGGAAAGAAGAGGAAGACAGGGCCAGAGGGACTGTGTGTGCATGAAAGGGAGGAGTGTGTAGTCTAGTTGTTGACATTTCTAAAGCTTCCCAGGTGATTCTATGTTGCAGCCAGCAGCAAGAACTACAGAACTGGGGTCATTCACTTTCTTGACGTTAACACCAACCTTGTGGTTGGTTTTAAGAATATTTTCTTCCATGAAACAATGCCTCAAGATAAGATGAGATAAGAGATAAGTGACACATGTATCTTTCTTTTCTAAAGCCAGAGAGTGTTATGTGTGATAGAGTTGATGGTGGAGGTGATGGGTGGAGTATAAACAAAGTTGTGAATCTGGAAACATTCCCTTAAGACCCTTCATCAGCTTCTTGGAATGTCTTTGAGTTCTTCAATGGGTATGTGGAGCACATTTTGAAGACAACATGTAAGTTTCAAAGAGCAGAGTTTTTGTTGATTTTGATTGCTGCTGTATCCCCAGGGCCTAAGCACCCATAATAGATGCTTGTAAGGGTTAATTTTATGTGTTAACTTGACTGGGCTAAGGGATGCTCTGAGAGTAAAACATTATTTCTGGGTGTGACTGTGTGGGTGTTTCTGGAAGATTAGCATTTGACTCAGTAGACTGAATAAAAAAGACCCTCCTTTAGCAACGTGGGCAGGCATCATCTAATCACTGAAGATCCAGATAGACCTGGATAAAAGTGTTTGCAATCTACCCATCAGACAAAGGACTTATACCCAGCATCTACAAGAACTAAAACAGATTTACAACATAAAAACAAAGCCATCCAAAAGTGGGTGGAGGATATGAACAGACACTTTTCAAAAGAAGACATATATGAGGCCAACAAACATATGAAAAAATGCTCATCATCACTGGTCATTAGAGAAATGTGAATCAAAACTACACTGAGATATCATCTCACACCAGTTAGAATGGTGATCGTTAAAAAATCTGAAGACAACAGATGCTGGAGAGGATGTGGAGAAATAGGGACACTTTTACACTGTTGAGGGGAGAGTAAATTAGTTCAGCCATTATGGAAGACAGTGTGGTGATTCCTCCTCAAAAATCTAGAAACAGAAATTCCATTTGACCCAGCAATCCCATTACTTGATATATACCCAAAGGATTATAAATCGCTCTATTATAAGAACACATGCACACGAATGTTCATTGTAGCACAGTTTACAATAGGAAAGACCTGGAACCAACCCAAATACCCATCAATGATAGACTGGACAGGGAAAACGTGGAACATATACACCATGGAATACTATGGAGCCATAAAAAATGATGAGTTTGTGTCCTTTGTAGGGACATGGATGAACCTGGAAACCATCATTCTCAGCAAACTGACACAAGAGCACAAAATCAAACACCATATGTTCTCACTTATAGGTGGGTATTGAACAATGAGAACACATGGACACAGGGAGGGGAGCATCACACACTGAGGTCTGTTGAGGGAGAACTAGGGGAGGGACAGTAGTGGGTAGAGAGTTGGGGAGGGAAAACATGGGGAGAAATGCCAGATATAGGTGATGGGGATGCAGGCAACAAACCACATTGCCATGTATGTACCTATGCAATAATCCTGCATATTCTTCACATGTACCCTAGAATCTAAAGTGCAATAAAAAAATGTGTATGTTTGTGTATATATATATATATATATACACATACATATATATGTATATATGCAAATATATCTATTTTACATATACAATATGCATATATATTTTACATATACAATATGCATATATATTTTACATATACAATATGTATATATATTTTACATATATAATATGTATATATATTTTATATATACAATATGTGTATATATATATATATTTGTGTGTGTGTGTGTGTGTGTGTGTATATATATATATACACACACAAAGTGGAGGAAGGGTAAATTTTCTCTTTCTCCACTGGAGCAAGACATCTACTTTCTCTTGCCTTTGGCATTGGAAGCTACTGGTTCTCAGATCTTCAAATTCCAGGATTTATACAGCCTTCCATGCTCACTTCTCAGGACTTTGACCCCAGACTAGGAGTTGCACTCTTAACTCCCCTGATTTCTACCCTTTTATATTTGGACTAAATTACACCACTGGCTTTCCTGAGTCTCCAGCTTGCAGATGGTGGATTATGAATCTTGTCAGTCTTCCTAACTGTGTGAGTCAATTCCCATAATAAATTCTCCTCTTATACTGTGTACCTCTATATATCCTGTTGGTTCTGTTTCTCTAAAGAACTCTAATACAGTGCTCAATAAGTATTTGTTGAAAAATTACTCATTAACATTAAATTCAAATTTAATTTCAATCAACTATCCACATATATCCTATTTTCCATAATTAGATGAATAAAGTAATAATAAAGTCACAGGAATAGCATAGGGAGGACTTTTTCCAAAGATGAAATCAAACCATTACTTTTTCAATAAGTTTTAATTTTGTAAAGTATGTTTCCTTTTTAGAAATTGAAAATGCACTAAATGCTCTAGGAAATTCTGAAGACTTTTCCTGTTGAAATTTCGCTCACTTTTCCAAAACTTATTTCAATAGTGAATTCATTTTAGATCTCACCTAAAATATGTTAACAGCCATGGACTAACTAGTGATCTTACAGCACAAGGAAATAAAGTTTTAGATTATTAAAATTAAAGACATATATAATATAGCAGATTATTATTAGCTTAGCACTGTTCAACTAGAAAATTAAAGAATCTAATAAAAAACGCCATCCACACAAGGGTTTTTTTAAAAAATAAAAACAATTACTATTAACTTAAAAATGAAAGTTTTGAAGTTCAGTTCTAATTGCTTCATTATTCAATTACCAGACAGAAAATTTGGCTCTTAAGTAAAAAAATGTTATAAAACTTGTAAATTGAAAATAAATTTTATATCAAATTAAGTAATGACATTTTTACTAAATAACCTTTAAATAAATGTATAATAACTTGATAATTATGGATATTTAAAAGCTTGTTGATTTATTCTCTGAGGGCAGTATTAATGTTACTGGATCTTGGGTAAAGGGAGAATGTTAATTTAATCACTTGACAGATGCAAAGAATTATTCTTTGAAAGTAAGTTTGCTTTCTGATATTCCTTCTGGGACAAAACAGTCTGAAAACATTAAAGCAGTGAGCAGATGTATAAAGACAAGTAGTCATTTAAATATTAACTGAATAATATCATGAGGCCAAAAACCTTTGGTTTACTCCTTATTCATTTATTTCTCTTCTGTAGAAATGTATCTGCTCCAGCCATTTCTTTCTTCTTTTCCTGATCCCACCTATTCTCAGATATTGTCACCCCTAGATTACTGTAGTGACACTCTTGCTGAAAGTCCTGCTTAAACATTTACCCCACAGAGTTTATTCTCCCAAGAGCAGCTAGAATCTTGCTCTTAAAAGTGCATCAGATTATGTCACTTTTTTGTTCTCAAGGCTCACAGGGTAACTCCAAAGTCTTCATTTCCTATGGTCTCCAAGACTCAGGATCTAATCCTCAATTACATGTCCTCTTTTCCAACAGTTCATCTGTACAATGAGTGTTGATTTTAGAACACATTGTTATCTTCTATGACTATCCTATCAAAAATATGTCCTTCTTTCCTTTCCCCATGCCTTCTACTAATGCCTCTGCACACACACACCCCACCTGCTATTACCTTATCCTGATTCATAGCTCTTATCTCAATCTGGATTACCTTTCTGTACCCATCTACTTATTTGTTTATTGGTTGTCTCTGCCACTAAAGGGTAAGATGTATGAAGGCATATTCTGAGCTGTCTTGTTTTTGCTTCATTCCCAGCACCTAAAACGGTGTTAGTGAATATCATGCATTCAGTAAATATTGAGTACTAATTATTGGTAAATAAAATAATTTTAAACACGGAAGCATTTAATTTTATTTTTGAGACAAGCTCTTGTTCTGCCTCCCAGGCTGGAGTGCAGTGGTGTAATCATAGTTTCTTGCAGCCTAGATCTCCTGAGCTCAAGCAGTTCTCCCACCTCAACCTCCCACATAGCTGGGACTACCTGGGACTACAGGCACGTGCCATCATGCCTGGCTTTTTTCTTTTTTTCTTTTTTTTTTTGTAGAGACAGGGTTTTGCCATGCTATCCAGGCTGACCTTGAACTCCTGGGCTCAAGCAATCCATCTGCCTCAGCCTCCCAAAGGGTTGGAATTATAGCCATGAGGCATTGCACCCAGCCTGTTGGTGCATTTTAAGATAATCTTTCTTCTAAGTGGGAGAATTAACATTCATTTGACTTCATAATACTTTAAATAAGCAATTCTATGTTTATAACTAAAAAAATATTGCCATATAAAGGATCTGCTTCTTGCAGCAATCATGAAAGTTGTTTCGTTTAGTAGTGAGCCTAACTTGTGATCAAAATTTGAAAAGTAACCACACATACTACTTTTAAATATTTAACATTGTGGTGGTTTTGAATGCCTATAAATTCTGCCCCCTCACCCCCAAAGATGCACTCTATTTTCCTTCCACGTAAGGGTGGGCCAGCCTTAGTCACCTGCTTTTCAGGAGTAGAATGTGGTACAACTGACAGTGTGTGATTTCTGGGAGTTGGTCATAAGAGACATTGCAGCTTTCTCCTTGCTGTATCTCTGGGAGATGCCAGCTGCCATGTAGTGTGGACATACACACAGCCATATGGAAATGCCATGTGTTAAGTATCAGAGGTCTACAAACAGCCATATGAGTGAGTCTTCATAAAAGTGGATCTTTCAGCCTTAGTTAGGCCTTCAAATGACTGCAGCCTGGGTGACATCTCAACTACAACAGAGGGAGAAACTCTGAGCCAGAATCATCCAGATAAGACAATCCCAGTCTCACGACTCAAAGAAATTAAATGGGATAATGCTTTTTTAAAATTTAACCCATTAATCTGGGGGTAGTTTGTTATGTAGCAATGTATAACTAAGATAGACATATAATGTACTTTTCTCACTAAAGAAAAAGACATTACTGAATCAGTCAATATGTCATTTTAGTTATTTTTTTTAACCTTTCCAAATTCTAGTTTCTCTTTCTGAAAAATGGGAGTATTATCTATTTCACTGGCTTTCTGAAAAAAATTAAACAATTTTTTGTAGTGAACAATTCCTAGGACACTGTCTGATTAATTTTGGATTACTTGCTTTTTCATCAATGAGAAGCCAACAAACATATATCATTTTGATTACTCTTCTCTTAAAATATCAATAAAAATCGAGTAAAGCCTCAAAGTTACAGAGAACCTAGTTTCTAAAAGCATCATTATACATAATTTCATCTTCAAGCTATTTATTTTGAATATTCAATAGATTTTCCATAAAAACGTCTATGTAAAATGAGTATAACACTTGAGAAGCCCACTACACCCTATTAAATTACATAAAGTTCCTCAAAATAGTTAGATTAAAAATAAATTGAAAATAACCCTAAAGATATGATAATATATTTGTAGAGGATGCTGTACTCAGATCCTCTTTGAAGGATTCTTGCACCAGCTGCTGGGCATGCTGTGTGCTGACAGCCCTCAGCTCTCATCCTTTCCAGGAATTATACTTAGCTGAAAATGGGCATCTTACCTAAAGTCACACCCTCTTCCCCTGGGCAGCCTGTATACCTTCACTGGTTCATGTGGTGCTATGTGTCCAGATACCTTGCTCCAACTAAGTACAACTCTGAAGAGTTATCCAAACTCCAGAGCTTCTTCTGAGCTGGCTGAGGCCTTTGTTGGAGCTGCAGGACAGCTTGACTTTCCCTCTGTCCAGTCTTTCCTCCTTCCCTATAACCCACAGTTATTAATCCTGAGAGCATGCCTCAATACACTTGCTGCAAGCTAATATCCATCTCAGAATTTGCTTTTCAAGGAATCCAAATGGTGAGGTTTTTTTTATTGTAGTGCACCTCATGCTTCACACTTTGTACGTCACCTTTATGGGACTGCTAAGACTTGAGTCTAGTTATAGGGCTAGAAGTAAAGAGAAGTTCAGGGTTGTTCCTGAAGAGACTCAGTCTTGTCTTTCATGGTGATTAGCTCAAGAGAAGCCATCATAGTTTCCTCAGGCAATACAGGGGTAATCAACTCTGAGGGGGTCCAAAGAGATGCTCTACATAAATGCTATTGTTAAGGAGTAGGAAATTTAATTAGAAGAGCACAGAGAAGCAGAGATTTTTGTCATAATTTGCATGCTGACTTTGGGACAACTTCAAAACTGTTAGAAAAGTGGGCATTTGTTGCTTATATGTATTTCTTTCAAAAATGTTATCCTACTTCTGAGTACATATTCAAAAAATTAAAATTAAGTCAAATTGATATCTGTATTTCTATGTTCCTTGTAGCACTATTCACAATAACTAAGACCCAAAAGCAATCCAGGTGTTCATCATCAGATGAATAAAGAAAATGGGGCACATATGCACAATGGATTGCTATTCAGCCTTATAAAGGAGGAAATCTGGTCATCTGCAATAGCAAGGATGAACCCAGAGGACCTCATGCTTAGTGAAATAAATAAGACATGGAAATATACATATTACATGATCTCACTTATCTATGGAACCTAAAAAAGTGGAAATCATTATCAGTGCGTATAATAGTGGCTACCAGAGTCTTGGGGAGAGTCCTGGATGGGGAAAAGGGAGATGTTGACCAAAGGGTATGAAGTTCAGTTAGACATGTGGTAAAAGCTTTAGTGATCTATCGCACAGCATGGTGATTACAGTAAATAATAATGCACTGTATATTTTTTAAAATGTTTCCTTAAAGTGAATGTATCAGTAGCATGATGGACTTAGGCATGCACAAATTATGACAGTATAATGTTGTAATTAAGATAGACTTTAGAACTTTAGAAATACAAGTTCAAATCCTAGTAGTGCCACCAACTAGCTATAAGTCCTTAATTAGCCTTTTCTGTCTTTGATTTTTAAATAGAAACATAATAATACAGAAGATGAACTTATTAAGAGAGCTATGGAGTTAGTAAGTCTTAGACTCAAAGAGGTTATTGTGTGACTACTGTCTTGCTCTCCTCATGGGACTGGGGCACATTTGCCAAAAGAAGCACTGATAGAGAATGAGAACTTTTGAGAAAGCAAGATGGACATCTCACTCCCATCTAGCTCACTGTCCTAGCTAGACAGATGTCTGCAAAGCTGCCAAAATAGTCCAATCTATGCCAGAAGCCAGATGTCAACAGAGTTCTTAGGACTTGACTGCAAAGAATGATGCCTGTTTTTCTAAAAAATACAGAAGATGGAAGTCACCTAGAATACTCTGCAATGGCAGGGTATGGGCAACAAGATGCTGCACCCTGCACTCTCATGTTGGTGTGGGGCAGAGATGCCAGGTGGATGTACAGTAGCATCCAGATGTGAGCTGGCTTGATGAGATTCTGACTCAAGAGGAAACTGGGCATGGTAAAAAAATCAATTTGTTGAGGAAAGGACTGGGCGTGTGGAGCTCAAAAGTGGTGAGTTCAGTTAGGCAAATACACAGCACTATAATCTGGGGGGGGGGGGAGAGAGAGAGAGAGAGAGAGAGAGAGAGAGAGAGAGAGAGAGAGAGAGAGAGTGTGTGTGTGTGTGATGCGGGGGGATGATATTCTCAAAGAACATAACATACACTGCATAAGAAAACCAGCACATAAATATCTATCATGATTTAAGGGCACCAGTGGTCACAAATTGTTTAAGTCATAAAAGATGTTTTATCCTTTTCTTTCAATCTCTTATCTTCCCTTTTTGATTCTGGAAGATCCAGAAGGGAAAAGAGATAAAGATAATGACAGCATGAATCACAACCCAATTGAAACAGGCCGAGTGGAGTGAGGAAAAACAGTATCTGAGGCTCAATTTTGAAATTGGACCACCTAAGGATTATTTATTCCTGAAAGTGAAAATTATCAAAAAATAAGACTGTTCTTAAAGTTGAAAGTGACAAAGGAGCTGTTGTATCTTCCAGAGATGTCTTCAGTGAGCAGGGTAAGAGGAGCCAACCAAGAAGAGTTGAAAGGTGTGATAGGAGAAAAATATCATTTTTTTCTGATGCATATTATGTCCAGTTCATTAAAAAATTAGAGTCAAAAGTTGTCCCTTGAAAAGAAAAGAGGGACCAAGTATGAAACAATAAGTATAGTTTGGAAAGATCAAAAAATGAAGGAAAAGGGAAAACGATGTTTCTTTATAGTTAAGGAGGGGGTGTGTGTGTGTGTGTGTGTGTGTGTGTGTGTGTGTGTGTAAAAAGATCCTGGGTGAGATGGTTTCCTATCTGTGCACCAGGGGGCACTATAAGATCAGTGCAGCTTTGTTGTAGGAGGCAGTAACAAGGTTAGAAGAGGAAAATCTAGTTAGGAAGGGGCTGCTAAGAAGACAAGTGATGTGTACTTAGAAATTCACATTTACTGCATGTTTCCTAGTTGGTTGTTCATGACCTGAGATGTGTCTATTCCAGGAAGAGAGTAAGCTACATGAAAAAGAAACTGAAAATGTATTTTCCTGAAAACACAATCCAGCTTGCTAAATAACTTTTACCTAAGCTGAATGGTTCATTAAAATCAATGATGCCTATAATCAGAAGTACCCCATTCTTGTTTAGTTTTCCTACTTTCTAACATCCATCAATGCAGCAATGGATTATGAAAGTCTAGATCACACTCCAGCACCTAATGTGACTATAAAGATGCGATCTTCTCCTCAGTGGAATTACTCTTTTAATGTTCTTCCTTTCCAATTTATATCAGTTAGAAGCTGTTAAAGTAATGGCACAGACATTAGAAAAATAAAGAGAATATGGAAAGGAAGATTGCTTATGTCTGTGTTTTATTCATCACACTGCCTGTTGAGTTTATATCGCTGGCTTCAGATTTATCCAGTTTCTTTTCCTTTATGACTGGAGACATTAAGGGCAACCTGTCATCTCTGTAAAATAACATTTGTAATACTCTCAATCTTCTCAATGTAATCTTTAATAACTGTCTTATGTTCAACTTGACAGCAAGCAAGTAATAAAATGTCTAATACCATTTTATAGGCCACATAATACAACAGTTTATTTTAGCTCAGCAGGGCAATAACAGGTAACAGATAATGAAGTCACTATAGGTTTGTATAATATAGTTTGAGTTGGCAACAGCTTTGGAAAAGGCTTAGAAATCATCTTTTAAGCTATGACAAAACAGAAGTGTATTTCCCATTTCCTCTCTTTCTAATGATTCATAACACTGAAGTTAACTCAGAGATGGTGCATTTCAATGTTCACAAACTGATGTATGTTATTACACAAACAAATCAACTTTTTAATATGAAAGAATGTCTTTCTCCCAAAACTTCAAATTACATAAGGAAAAAAAAAGCAATTATTCTACAACTATCTAGAAATATGAAACTATCTAAGACTTCTCTGTTCAACAGAGCAGCCACTAGCTCTACCTGTGGCTTTTGAAATTCAAATAGAAATTAACTGAATTTAAGTAAAATTTAAAATTCAGTAACTTTAAGAAGGTCATATTCTTTTATGATGGTTTATCTGCCTTATCTACTTTATTAGTTTGAACATTGTTCTCTTAGATACTCTTTCAGAGAGCTGTATTTTCTCTAGATACTGTGGTACTAACTCTATTCTTTTATGCACCTGATAATAATGTGTCTCTTCATAAGAATGGATGCTTTGCATCAGTTTTAGTTCTAGGTAAACACTTTGAGTTACACTTTACTCCTGGTCCCTTCATGAGCATTAAAACCAAAGATACTGCCCTTAAGGCTTATATCCAAATATAGCAAACAGACATCTGAATGTTTTCTTTTCCTTTTCTCTCTCTAGCCCACACTCAATTTCTCTTTACCTCTTAAGCTCTACTAATTCACTCTACTAATTTAAAACTTTTTATTATATTCTTTTGATGATTTGTCCTGGCAATTGGATGTGCCTAGCTTCCTACAGGTTCAACACTATCCACTCACACTCTGTCTGTTTAGTGACATTTCTCTGATCTTTTCTTTGGCTCCTCTTTTCCACATTTCCTTTCACATTTGTGAAAGGCCTAATTCTCATAATAAATTTCTTTTTCTACATACTCCTAGTTAAAACCTCATTGAACGCTGATAACTAAGTTTCTGCAGTTGATACGTGAAGAAAAACACTACAAAAATATTAGCATATGCACAACTGTGAAGAAAATGCTTCCAGCAACAAGTAACACGGGGCCTAATAACAGTAGCATAGATCACAGTGGCACTTAAAGTCAACTTAATAATAAATATGAAAGACAGTGTTTCAGGATTGGTGCAGACACTTCAAGATGCCGTTACATGCCCAGGTGCTATCTTACTGTCCATCACCCTCAGCTTTAATCTTGTTTTCACGCTCAGTGTTTCACTGTCACAAGACGGCTGCCACATCTCCAGAATTGTATCTGTGTTCAACTAGTAAAAAGATATAAAGATCTGGGCTAGCTACAGGTGTTGTTGTGTTACAGAAATTAACATTTTAATAGATTCTTTCTCAACTAACTTCTCCTTATATCTCATTGGTCAGCACTGGTTCAAATGGCTACTCCCAGTTCTAACAGGGTCTGAGAAAACAAGATCACAGTGACTGGCTCAGGGTGATCATGGATAATTTATTGGAACTTTCAAATGGTTCCACATACCCTCACCCCAAGAAATCTCTTACCAATGACCAAGTAAGTCAAGTTCTGGTACAATAAAAGGACTATGAGAAGGATGCAGAATGCTTTTTGGGTAGCTACAATTAGTGTTGACCTCAGGGTAGGGGGAGAGGAAATAATATATTAAACAAGAACCCTTAGGGGTCTGCATGTGTAGTACATAGGCAATATAAAGGTAACATAAACAATGAAAATGGCATGCTAACATTTTGGACTTGACTCTTTGGAAAATTGAAGCTATTAGAAGCAAAAGGATTGCATAAATATATCTGTGTTTTAGAATGGTAACTAGTGGATTTTTCTGGGGGGCTCTAAGAAGAAAGAAAATCTCTCCACAATGACCACTTCGTCCTATAATCTTCCCTGAAAAGGAGCAGTGAACATGAAACTCCAGGATTCTGGGCCCCTTTCTTAGGTGTGAAGGTAATAGGTGTGCATCAGTGGTAAGTCAACTGCTACTCCTCCACATGGTCCTACTGCTTTTCTTCTTCTCTCCCATGAAACAGCCAGGCCCAATCCAGCCAACTAGGAGCCCCCCACTGCAGGCAGGTGCCTTCCTTTGCTCTATGTCTCCTGTTGTTTACTGCTGGTGCTGCCTGGTATAGAACGGGTTTCAGAGTGCCAAGCTCTCAGCAGCACCTTCAGAAAAGAAGCAAGCTAAGGCAAATAAGATAAAGCAATTTGTTACTCTATTACTCTTGGTACTTATTTTTAGTGTCACAAACTGTCTAAATTCTGGATTGTATACTCACATTGAAAATGGCCCTTTCCTAGAATTAAAAACACATTAATTTCCGTTTTAAATAATTTTCTACAAATGTTCACTTAGAACTTTAAAGATAAGCAATCTTATTTTTTACCAATAAACATTACTCACTCACATGTTATAATTTAAATCAGTAGCCCCACCCCTTTAAAGCACAATTTGGGTCCTGGATAAAGAAATAGGTCCACTTATTTTTAAATGGCACCACCTTTAATTATATGTATATATTTCCTTTTATATGTACACAAAAGGAAAGCAATATGTACTACAGAAAAACAGATATCTGTGAAGTAAACTGCTTTCCAGAAAAAAAATTACAAAATTGTAAAGCTTTATATTTAATATGTCATTAGATGGTAGACATTGCTAATTGTTTCTATTGTATTTTATAAGAAAGAGTTGAATACTTTGTTCATTGTCTCAAATTTCACAAAGGAAAATGAAATAAGTTTCCATGAAAGTTCTTCCTGTCCTTGAATACACTGTGATGAAAGAATATTAAAGGATAAAACTATTTTCAAATAGACAAACATCTGTTCTAGTCATAGAAAGTCCTATAGTAACTCCAGGGTAGAAGGCATGAGAAAATTTTAAATAAAAATGTTGAAGAACAAAAAACTTTCTGATTTTATAATGTTGAAACTTTGTTAAGGGGAGAGAAGAATATACATCTTGAGTTGTGAAGGTAAGTCATGAAATTACAGAAAGCATGCTAATTAATGAACAAGTTTATTTCCAATGATATAATTTATAAATAGCTTATAATTTCAATGGGATTCAGTTTAATCATTCTTAAGTCTCCTTCTCCTATCTTCAGGAAGCCCTTACTACATTGAAATATTTAAGAAATAGTTTTATTAACAGTGTAGTATTAACCAATATTAGGAAAAATGTGGCATTTTCCAGTCTGCCAAAATTGAAAGCTTCCCACCTGTTCAGTTGCCAAATCTATGAAATGAATAAAAATTACTGATGCACCAAACACTTTGAAATAGAAAAGTAACATGATATTATGAAATAGCTCAATCCGATACAGAATGGTCCTGTGCCTGGCTTGCACAGCAATAAAGAATGCATATATCTGCATTACAACTTACCATTCTTTCTTATTCCCTTTAAGAGCTAAATTCATAATACTTGACAAATAATATCCCAAAGTTCCAACTCACTTTTTAGTATCTCTACATCATCTTTATCAAGCTCCTGCCCCAAAGTTGAAATCTTGGCAACATTCATGGCAGACAGCAACCTATCTAAACAGTGAACAGACTAATATTTTTCTTAAAACAAGAAAGAGTATTTTCCACAAACCTTAGGAAGAAAATTTTATCCAGTTCATACTAGAGGTCATTAGGTGATTGAAAAGAAATTGCTGACATTTATTTCTCAACTGCTCTTCTGATTATTAAATCAACTACAAACCTGCCTTTATTGGCCCTTCTTCTAAGGAGCCACCTTTGAAGGTAATTTTATGCATTCCTTTATATGGGCTCCTCACTTTCCCTGTAATACTGCAGAGAATAAAAATTATATGATGGATTAGCTCAATATTTCAATATACTTAGAAAATATCCCTAATTATTTGAGTAAGCTCACATTATGTTGGGTTGGCAGATGAACGTGAAGAAGAAGATAAAGAAGAATGAAGTACAATACCTATCTTTTTTCTATGGATGCCAAGATTAGTAAAAGCCCTAAATCTAGTTTTCTCTTCCTGTATGTGCAGTTAAGTGCCTAAGGCACATGCTCATACTGTTTTTGCTCTGTCATCTGTGGCTGGTGCATTGGATGATGGCTCCGTCATAGACTGTCTTGATGTAAGTCAAAGATATTAATGCAATGGCCCTGCAATGTCTGGTAACTCATTGTATTTTATCAAGAAATCTGAAGGAAACTGTCAAATTTAGAAAAAAAAATGATATATAATTCTTGAGATGAGCAATAATTTATACCTGTAATACCCACCATGTATGTTAACTGTAGCATTATTTTCATTTATCCATACTAGTAACCATGATAAAATTAGGCATTGAAGAAACTGAATCATAAGACTGTAAATTAGATACCTTTATTCTAAGTTAGTTTTATAGACAGTGACTAAAGCCATTCTGTGGTAAACAGAGTCTGAAAAAGGACAGAATTTCTTAATTAGGCATGGAAAATCCCTGCACTAGACATGGGCAAAAGCCATGTACAACGGATACTGTGACCATACTTTGACATTACACACTTCTTGGAAGTTATTTGTGAATTGAAAAATAAAAAAAAGTGTGACCATCTTATTAAATTACTCAATGTTTGGGTTATATAAGAGGCTTTGTCTGTTCCTTCAAGCATAATGAAACATTCTATAAACAATCCCTTCAAGAATCACTACAACTAGAACTCTTTCACCACTTGAGGAAGAGCTGCTACTAAAATAAGTATTGTACTAACTTTTCTTCTGTGGAGATTGGTTATAGGGTTGTAATTTTTAGGAAAAAAAATGATTTTCAAATATAAGGTACATCGTTATATTATCTAAGCAAAATTGAATAAAAGAATCAAAGGAAAGAATGTTAGGTAGGAAGGCAGGAAGGAATGGAGAAAGGGGAGAAGAAGGAGAAAGGAGGAAGGACACGAGTAAAGTCAGACAAGGAAGAAAAAAGAAGAAATATTAAAGGTTGAGAGAAGGAAGGAAAAAGAAACAGAGAATAAATAAGTAAATAGAACAAAAGGAAACGTAGGGCTTTGATTCTTAGTGCGCTGGAATGCGTATTCTTCTCTGAGCGTAAGCTGTTTGATTCTAAACTGAGGTTCCCTGGAAGACCCAGGGCTAAGTGAAAAGCACCTGCTCTGAGCACACAGGGAAGAGAGGCCACCTGGACTGGATCGCCTCTTAGATGGTTTCCAGGCACTTCCAGTCTTTTCACAAGTCCAGACTTCTAGCTCCAAGCACCTCAAATCACCATTGAACTAGAACGCTCTTCAGCAGGAAAAATGCAGCAATCCTTAAGGACAGAGTACAAGCAGATCTGGAAAGGCTGAAGGTGCCCTCAGAATTTACCTGCTTGAAACAGAGCTAGATTCTGGTCAAAATCTAGACCATTAGCTGTGTTTAAGTCCCAAATAGTTCATTAAAATCATCATTTGCAGACAAATCTAATAACATTTCCCTTTTGGATTCCTGCTTTTCATTTTCTAATTACTCTAGTTTAAAATTAGTTTTATATGAAGAATAGAGAGTGAAATAAAAAGGAAATTCATGTAATTTCCTCTGAAGGAGGCTGGGTGAGAGGGTAAAATGTCATTATTTCTCCACTGTTATTGCTTTATTCCTTGGGGGAAAGGTAGTTTGAACTTCCAGAAACTTAATCTTTTCTGAAACGTAATAATAGCTTTATTTTTAAAATGTGTAAAAAGCCATACACAACAACCTTTCTAGGGGAAAAAATCACTGGCAAGGAATAAAAAAGCAAGGATTCTAGCCTCATTCCTGCACCAATTATGAGATTATGCAAGTAATTTAGGCTATTTTTATTTGCCTATAACAGGCACATAGAATCAGCTGTCCTATGTTACAAGTTTTTAGTAAAGGAAAGGGGAGGTTGGACAGTAGGGATTAAGAACTGTTTGCTGAATTGGAGAATACATTTTGAGGCTCTCTGAATAGGTAAAAGCACACTATTTTTAGAATTTTAAAAAGTACAGAAAGTGATTAATTGCCAAACCCATATGTATGTGTCTCCAAGGCAATATATTTATTTATACCAAGAAGCATTTTCTCTTTTATAAAACAGTCTTTTACAAACATGATTTGTTTTATATATTTTGCATTCATGAATGGTTCTGAATACTTTAAAAGGGCAGTTTATCTTCATGTATTAAAAAGAACATCATTATTAAGAATCTATTTTTTGTCTGCTTATACTAAAGTATATTGATTGAATGTTCTCTACAAATGTCCAGAGATCTTTAAATTTGGCTTCTGATTATTCTGTACCTAAGTAACACTTTTTAGGCATTAATATTTTCCTAGAATACTTTTTTACCTTTTTTGTGTACCTGTAAGATAAAGACATCTAGAGTGACATTCCCAAAGGGTTTTACAGACTGAAGTGTTAACAGCTGTGCAATTTGTTTCCCTGTGCCAGCTCATTCGCTCTGAAGAGAAAAGGCAAAGACAAGCTGATCCACAGTGATCAGCTGGATGAAGACATTGATTATGTCGATGCAGTAATAATTAGATAACATAGTTACCATAAACAGTCTTTGATGTGTTTCAACAGCCGTAATTCTATCCTTTGCTATCATCCAGCCCTTGGCGGAAAAGCCAACTCTTAATTTTTCTATGGGTGGATCTAAGCAAAAAACATTGAGCCCAATGCCTAATACTAGAAAATTACTAATAAAATAGTTGGACATGAATCTTGCATATTGATTACTTCTGATTATTGTAAGAGAAAATTATATAAGCAGGCAAAATGTTTCCCTTTTGAAAATTACTGATTTAAACCTCAAACTGATACTGCATGATATTTCTATTATATTTCCATAGTTTGCTTAGTGTCCACAATGTAAAGAAAAAAACCTTTCTTCAAATTTTTATGCTCCCATTCTCCAACAAGGGGTCACATGATAACCTCACATACACATCACTGACATGCTCATGCCCTCGTCTTCCCAACACTGTTCAATCCTACTTGTTCCATCGTCACTTTCCCTTCTCATGATAATAGATGCAGTGAGTCTCTGTAAAAAGTATATCCTTTCACTGACCCCTTCCCTTTAACATCTTCATGTGGACTTTCTTCATTCTATTAATTCAGTGGTTCTCAAAATGAGCAACATCACCATCACCAAGGAACCTGAATCAGAAATGGTGAGAAAAATGGGGTGCTTCTGAGGTATTCTAAAGTTTGAGAATCATATTTAAGCTAGTTCAATAGCCCTCAATATTAACTATATATTTGAATCATTTAGGGTAATTTTTTAAAAATACTAATTACAAGGCCCCATTCCAGACATTTTGATGAACTGATATGGGATTGGTCCAAGCATTGATAACTCTTTCCAGAACAATTCAATGTGAAACCAGAGTTGAGACCATTTATGGGTAATAGTCTCTCTCTTATGTTGTTGATCTCATTCCTACCAGTAGATTATCCCCCTCAATTTACAGGCACACTCTAATCACTTAACTTTAAGAATTTTCCTTTCCAGGTTCCCTAAAGATTTCTCTCCAGAGACCTAAAGTCATGTGCAATCACCTCCCCTCCCTCATCCCATTTCACTCCAATTTCACCCTAATCTGAATCCTATTCTCAACACTTCACTGAAAGTGCTCCTGCAAAAGTTGCCAATAAACTTCATGTTGTCAGATCCAAATGACGCTTCTCTGCCCTCATCATCCCTCTTTACTTCTCTCTCTCCTTAACAAATCTTCTACCTTGGATTTCATGATAGTTCATGCCCTTGGCTTCCTCTTACAGAATGACTACTCTTCTGTAGTATCTTTGGTAAGATTGTCCTTCTCTGTTAAATTGCTAAAGTTTAAAGATCCTCAAGGCTTATGCTTAAGTTCTCCCTTCTTTCTTGCACTTTCTTTCCAAAGAAGCTTTAATCCATTCTCGTAGCTTTAAATATTATCTACCAAAAAAAAAAAAAAACAAAAAAAACTGTCATGTCTATTCCAGATTTTTCTCTGAGCTTTAACTTCAAATATTTATCTGTATTTCCTATTTTCCTTTGCAAATCTCAGTAATGTTTCTATCTTCAAATGCACAAATGAGTTCATCTATAACTCCTCATGTCGTCTCAAACTTAGTAAATACCATCATAATCCATCCAGTTCCTTCACTTGGATGTCAATCTCCAAATGTGATGAGAATATTCTTAACTTCTTTAATTCCCCATGTCCAAAAGACAGCAAGTCCTACAAATGCAAACTGCAAAAAATATATGAAAATTATCCAGCTTGTGTCTACCCCATTACCAAATGAGTGTAGACTTTTTTAATCCAGACTGTGGCCTTTTAGTTTCACTTCTAACTTCCAATTTGACTCCCTTTTATTCCATTTTCCACCGAGCTTCCTGAGAATCATTTGAAAACCTAAATCAGATCTTGTAACTCCCCAACTCAAAAATCTGAATTAGTTTCTCCCTTCATTCACAATAAAGATAGTTTCTTTATCCGGCATTATTGTGACCTGGTCTCTATCTGTCCAGCTTCTCATGTCCTACCCACTATTTCCCAAGCTTGCTCACTTTGGTCCAGTCTCGTGGGTTTTCTTTCAGTTATCTGTATGAACATTTCTTTCTTTCTATTAGCTGGTTTATTTTTAATGAATATTTCCCCCATTCTATTTTGAAATGATTTGGGTCTCAGCTTAAGATTCATCTCCCAAAAGGGAGGCTTCCCAGAACCAGTCCACTTAAAGTTGGTTCTCCACTGTTATGCTATATTCATTTCTATTATTATATAATCACAACTGCAATTATGTATCTATTTGTAATTGTTTATTTATGTTTCTTATGCCAACTGGACTACAATCACAAGGACATGTCTATTTATTCATAATTTTAACCCTAGTATCTGTTAAAGAACATAGTCCAGAGTAAGAGATCAATACTTGTATTAATGTCTGCATTTTATATTTGGGTTAGCACTGAACACAAATTATTCTTCCTTCTCTAATAATAAATTGAAAATATAGTAACTTATTATTGGACAAAATATACTAAGCTCAGGATTACATTCTCCATAGATCTTCTTAGGGAATTATCCATATTAAAATTTTTTATGATCATAAGTAATCACAGAAAAACAGATGAACAGAACAACAAACATGAAAAAAACACTCATCTACCTCTGAGTAACATGCTTTTAATCATGTTAATATATAAGGGCTGTCTTCCAAGTTATAAGGGCTCTTTGGTTAGAGGCCATGCTTTAAAAATGTGTGAGTTATTTTCAGAAACAGCACAAGACCTTAATATCCATAATAATCATATTTGAGGCAAATTGAAATATATATAATAAAAAGCATTAACAGTGTTAGTAAATGATTATATAGCAGAGGTATCATCATAGTTCAGTATTGGTGTCTGCTTCTTGTTCAGATATGGAAGTTTCTTTACTTTTTTATTGTATAACTGCACTAGGAATAAATTTACCTGGACTAGATTATATTCCCATAGAGAATTTTGGTTAAATTCTCTTTCTTCCCTGCCTATTTTTACTGCCCTCAAAAGAGCATCTTTTGGTGGTAGAGATAAAATAAAAAATAACCCTAGGCACAAAAGAGAAAATAAAACTGTCCAACACTAGTGATTACCTAAGTACGTCATGTATGTTGACATAATTTGGTCCAGTTTAGGCAAGACTCAAATAGGTAAGGTTCCTTATCAATAGACGATTCCAGAGATTGATCATCTTTTTTGTTAGCAAAGGCCCACTGACGGTGAGGTTCTGTATCTAAATGAAAAGTAGTCTTTCTATTTAACACATCTCCTTGATGAAAGCATCAAATAAATATTTGATGTTTCTGGCACACATCTGCTATTGTTTGGGTTCTCATTTAATAGTTCCCTTCATACAGAGATTCTTCTCAGCAGATGTTTCAGAGTGCAGTTGTAGCTGCCTACATAATTTCTGCCTTAGCAGCTGTTTCTAACAACAGAGGAAACAGGAGAAATGGAATGGTTAGTCTAGAGCATCATTTTAAGTAACAGGCCTATTAGCGACAGGTTACTATTTGTTTTTTTCCATGTGAGATGCCGCCCCCTCCACTTGCAGACAACGCTCACGTACTCCCTGTCTGATTCCTGAAGCCTAGTTGTGGGGTATCTGCATCAGGGGGTGACAACCTGAAAAGTCCTAGACAAAAGAAAAAAATAGGGTTGGCCAAATAAGATTAGATATTTTTATTAGATTTCAAAACTGAAGACAATCTACCTTAAATATTCCTGAAATTTATGAGTACCATTTTAGTTTCCCTGGATTAATTCTCATGAATGTTAAAAGCATGGGAGAATTTCGTAGGCTCATTATCTGAAATGCACAGCTGGATATGCAATGTTCAAAATGTTTAACAAACCCCTTTAAAAAAATAATCACAGCATAGACCCATTTCAAAGAATATAAATGATTTGGTTGCTTGGTGTCTATATTTTAAGAAAAAATGTTGACAAATTAAACGCTTGAATGATTGCATAGTATTGCAATATAACGAAGCATGCTCATCATTTGGTGATCATAACAGATAATGTTGACCAGGCTCACAGAGAAAATGATCCAACCATGCAGTGCTACCATCAAGTGCATATGTGTCCTTCTCATTTATTTATTACCTTTGCTCCTGTCAAAAGATGACTGGATAAGGATATGGTATTGAGACATTTTGTCTCCAAGTTCACAGATGAGAGGATTTTGCAACACTGTATGAAAAAAATCAAGCAAGGCACAGTGTTTAGCAAGGCAAGAAAGTTCAACAACAAAAGCAGTAATGCCTGGTCACCTTGTTGACATTATCATCAAAACAGAGATCTCTAATAGTGACAGGTGATGGCAATCAGTGTGCTTTCAAGACACTTCTCAGGCATGGCTGTCAGGAATCTGTATCATAAGTAGTGGCAAGTTGCAGAAGTAAATGTCATAAATTTGAAAAAGGATTTTGAAAATAACTTTTTTTATATAGGATATGATTTCAAAACAATATGGATATATAAGCAAACACAAGTTCTATAAAACTGTGTATACAGACTCTTACACCTAAAATATGAAACACAGTAATGTTGTTTCTAACAAAGCATGCTTTGTCAAAAAATGTGTGGAAATTAACCTCTTTTTATTTCAAGTGTGTTAAGATTATGTATGCTTAATTTTTAAAGGTCAAAAACTCTTAGTTTTAGAATAACCAGACTTATATGAAAGATGTAGAAGACAGAAATGGAATCAAAATTAGTCAAAAATGTGGACAGAAGTTTGGACTAAATAGGAATAAACAGAATGAGTATGAGTGTCATGGAATGCTGGTAACCTAGGTTAGCCAATGCTAAACTTCAGTGTCAGTACATAAATAACTGCAACATTTCCTCCATCACTAAGATGAAATTAGCTGATAAATGAAAAATATTTGCAACAAACCAAAAAAATTCATTAAATTGTATATCTGATTCCATACAAAAGCCTTCAGAGTAAAAAGTGTCACTGAAAAATGCAATTTACGAATCCAATAAATTACATGATTAAAACAATGTTAATTATATTGTTAATATAAAACTATGAAGCACAAATTGGCTAATGAAGAAACATTTAATTTAGGAATATTCTGTTGAAGTCTTTTCTATACTTCTAAATGTAGGGGTTCAACAAAAGTTTTGCTTGGAAACTGGAAAGGGGAGTGATTTCTGAAGCGAATTAATACTAATTACCAATTAGTAGACAATTAGCACAGCATAGAAAAGTTCCCTCACTATTTTGCAAAGCAGACTGGAGAATTTTCATTACTGGGAAATGCCAGCATCCTACTATAATAGGTAGATATTGCACTAAGGAAGATTATTTTGGTTTTCACTAATAGTGTAAGGTATCCAAAATCAGATTAAGTATGTCTTTATTTATATCATTATCTCTTTGAACAATGGTTTTGCCTTTGCTTTCTAAAATTAAGCAAATGGTATATCTAGTGAGAAAATAAAGACCTTAAACATATGGGTATTAAAAGACATATGTATGAAATGCATAGTGCTGATTCTGATCTTTCTGTATGTTTCAAAATAGGTCCTTAGAGATTCAAGTGTGTATATATAGGAAATACATATATATTTTTTCTACATACATAGAGTTTCCTCTTCCTCATGAGCACACAGGCAGCCTACTCTCTTCTAGAAGACAGATTGGTGTTCTAGATGATTAAGTGTTGGCAGCCAACTGCTGTCACAGTAAGCCAGGACCAACGCCTGCCACCTATCCTGCTTTTTCTAAGTCAAATTTGATGGAAGGTAGACATACCTTTCCACGGCTGCCTTTGATTTAAAATGGCAGATTAGTTGTGACAAAGACTCTATTGCCTAAAAACACTAAAATATTTATTCTCTGGTCATTTACAAAACACATATACTTTCTAAAAGCATCAGATAAGTTATTTTAAATATATGTTCAGGGGAAGAATATCAGAGTTGTTACACTTGCCTGGTAGACTACCAATCCATACCTATGTTAATAAAGACACAAAATGTTCAGGGATCATTTTATAAGATGTTTTAGCTATTATAGTCTGTCATGTAATTACTTAAGAAGTTCTAAAATGTGCCTCTCTATGTCTTTAATAATATGGGTCCTGAAAGATAATGGGTCCTGGAAAATCACTCTGTTTTATCTTACAAATTTAGAGTGATATTGACACAGTAGAGCCTAACAATCCCAAGTTTGTAATGATCTTGTGTCAGTCACTCAGCAGACTTTAATGCATAAATGACAGTCATCTATGCAGTTGAGACATTTGCTTTAAACTTACATCCTGAGAACACTCATCCTACTTTTGTTTTTAGATAAAACAATGCTCATGATCAATAAATAAAAAAAAAATCTGCTTTCACCCCATATTTTGATGGAAATTCATAAGCTTTGAAGGAAACTAAAATAATATAAATAAAAGCTTTACCAATAATTGGCCACTCATTATATATTATAACAGTTATTAACCTTATGAACTTTTATACACATACCTATATGGTTGTAATAGCTGTAGATTTTATTATATACAAATTTATTATACAGATTTTATTATATATAAAATATATATTTATGTATCCATTTATATATAAAAATACAATAAATATTGCTATATTCTGAATGTTTTTTGTCCCTCTAAAATTCATCTGTTGAATTCCTAATCCCCAAGATGATATTATTAAGATTAGGAGGGTGGCGTCATACTGTTTGGGATTAGTGGATTTTATAAATGGGACCCCAGAGAACTAGCTGGGCCCTTGCTGCATGTGAGGACACAGTAAGAAGGAACCATCTATGAATGAGGAAAGAGACACTCATCAAACACTGATTCTGCTGCTTCCTCAATCTTGGAATTCCCAACATCCAGAACCGTCAGAAATAAATGTTTGTTGTTTGTAAGCCATCCAGTGACATATGAAAAATATATGTGTGTATATATGTGCATACACACATAAATTTTTTTCTATATCTCTAACTAATTATAAATTCCTTAAGATCAACAACCATATCTTATACCTCTTAATGTCTCTCATATCTACTATATTTCTATACAAAGTATAATAGATGTTCAGTCTGTGATTTTTGTTAGATATTTGTTGTTAACTTAAAGCGGATTAATAATTATTTTGCCCCAAATTCTTTCTATCTTGTTTTTATATTTCACCCATCTGTGGGTCTTAATTTCAAATACTGGGAGCTGTATACTATAGAACTGTTTGGGGATGTAAGTTTAAATTCTTGCTCTCCATTTAGTAGTTCTATTCTTTTAGGCAAGTTATTCAGCCTCCATGTCATAAAGAAGAACCAAATTATCTAATTCATAGGTTTATAGTGAAATATGCATATATTGTAAACATGTTTTTAGAACTATGAAATAATATAAAAATTAAGATGCTGTTATGATAATGGCCGGGGCAGAGATGAGCTAAACATTCACCAAAGCAGTTTCCTCTACCTCATGAGCACACGGGCAGCCTACTCTCTTCTAGAAGACAGATTGGTGTTCTAGAGGATTAAGTGCTGGCAGCCAACTGTTGTCACAGTGAGCCAGGACCAAAGCCCGCCATCTACCCTGTTTTCTGTAAGTCAAAATTTGATGAAACATAGACATACCTTTCCAAGGCCGCCTTTGAGTTAAAATGGCAGATTAGTTATGACAAGGACTTCATTGCCTCAAAACCCTAAAATATTCTCTAGTCATTTACAGAAAAAAAAAGATTGCTTGCCTCTGCTTCCACAAAACAAAATACACTTATTATATATGAATTCACTGAAATTCTTCAATTTGCTTATTGTAGCATATAAATAAATGATCTTACCTAACACAATGATCTTATCACCTGTTAAAGCTATTACTTCCCTCTCCCCCTGTAGTTGACAGACAATTATTTGTTTTGTGGTTGGGTTTTTTTGCTTGTTTAATATTTTTAATTCAATAAACAAAATAAATGGCTTGGAACTGCAATGTTAAGAATTTTCTGATTGGACCATGTTAACTAGAAAAGTGTGTAATTATGAGTTCTTTGAAACAGCATTGCTTGATGTCACCAATTATTACTGGAAAGTATATCTTATATTTCAAGCAAGATAGTAAAATTAAACAATAAACTTTTTTTTTTTTTTTTTTTACTGTGGTCACATCTATAAAATATGCATGTGACAGAATGCTAATTAGCATGCATGGTCACATGCATATCCACGTCTACCATATCTATTTCTTCTAAGCCTTTTATTTATTTATGTTTTTTGCTAAACACATGAACACTCAGAAAAATAAAAAGATAACATTACTCAGTCTCCCTTAAAAACATATATGGTATGGAACTAAGTTCTGACCAAAGGGAGTAAATGAAAATGAGGGATTCAAATTCCAAGAAGTGTCACTTAATAAAAGGACAATGCTTTCTCTTTCCTTTGCCTAGGTCCTGTCTGCTGAAATGTAACATGATGGCTGGAGCTAGGGAGATTTTTCTTGGACTGTGAGGTGGAAATTAGTTATTAGGAATGACGTTTTAACAAGATAGAAGCCTGAATCCCTGGTGATTTTTGAGCTATTACATCATCTCAAGACTATCTACTTTTACTTGAGACAAGAATAAATTCCAACTTTGTTAAATTATTTTATTTTGGGGTTTCTTACTTGAAGCCGAGCTTTATCTTTTGGAACAGATAAGTGAGTTGCAAATTAGTGATTTATTAATAATGGGGAAAAAATAAAACAGAATAACCAAAGTTAAAAAAAAATAGCAGAGTATAGGAATGATTATCCAAAAGCCTGTGTTAGAGGGATAATAGTTTTGAAATATATTAATGACTTTCTGATTTTTCCTTTTATCAACATTCTAATATTCTGCCAATGTCATCTATTTGGTTTAGGGTTGCTACAGAAGAAATGTAGAGAGAAAGAATGTTATCAATCAGCTATTGACACTCAAAATGGGATTCAGCAGCTAGTATTGAAGCAGGGCTTTGTCTAAAACAAGAGGATTTTACAAATTTAAGTAATTTAATAAATCAGTACAAAGCATGGAAGGCAGGACAGAAAACACAGATTTTCTCCAACGCAACAGAGAGATACCCTTCTGCCCGTGATGTTAGGCTGCAAGGCATGTTAACATGGGCATGATGCACAAATGCTGAAGGAAAAAGTGAAAATCCAAAATCTGGAAGAAGAAAAACAAAATATGCGCTAAAACATAAGACAGCTCTAAATAATCTCCTTCCCATCTTGCTCTTCATAGACAGCTTTAGAAACATTCTAATATATGTGCAGGGGCCTGGTAACACTGAGTCTGGTGAGCCACTTGCTTTGTTTTATTCTAGGACACTTTGAGATCTGGCTTCAGTCTGGCACCATTCAATGTGGTGTAAGAGCAAAGATGTGTATGGCTGAATCTCAGGCCAGACTCTCAGTTTACAATTGTCTGAATTGTGGCATGAGACTTAAAAATGCTCCTGTACTCCTGACTGTGGACACCAACCACAAGAGATCTAGTGGAGTGGTACCAGAAGAGGCGGAACAGCCACTTGTACATGGGCCAGAACCTTAGATGAAGCTGTTTGGGATCATAATAGGCTCCAGTGGTAGAAGCTGCTATTCCATTAACATACAAACAACAACAACAACAAACAAAGAAAAAAAAATTCCCAACGTACGGCCTTAGTAGTAAAAGAAGAAAACCAGACAACACTGCCGTAAGATTAAATGAGAATCCAGAAAGCAGTGACCTATGAGAATTAAGATTAATCCTTCTCTAATGCAGCTAAGTTGTGTTGCTCATATACCTAAATAGCATCAAGAGAAGACCATAAGGAAGCAGAGGTGAAAAAAAAAACTGAGCAATCTATTTAGAATGTCTAAGTTGTTTTTTTTTTTAAAGAATACTGTTAAAAGATTTAATTAAAGACTGTAAATTGTAAAATTTACATTGTATTATTTTTCCCTTACCCAGGGGATGGGGATCATAAGAAAAATCAGATAAGCTAAAATAACCAAGAAAAAGATACATTTTCTTTACACATCTAAGTGTGGCATGAGTTAATCAGGCAGATCTCTATATTTACAATGTTCAAAGAGAAGGCATGGCAGATACTGCTTTTAAAAAATTATGTAAAAGAGCTTCATAATAAAACATTTTCTTGAAAGATTAATATAATGTGTAGAACTCAATATTCCTGAAATGTAAAAGAGTAAAACAGCTATATTAACATGGAACATTAGAAGGAGGCTGAATAAATTACTCAAAACTTCCTTCAGGTAACTTCAGAGAAAAATCTATCAACTTCTTCTAACCTCAGAAAATCCAGGTCTGTTTTTTTTTTTTTTTTTTTTTTACTCTTATAAATGTATGTTAAAATGACATATTGGGTGGGCCACTAATGCATTGCCTAGGCTTTTTTACTCAAATATTTTCTATTTACTCAAATATTTTTATTTTTTTTACTCAAATATTTTCTATTTACTCAAATATTTTCTATTTTTATTATTTTCATTATCACTACATTGATTCTGCATGGAACAGTATGTTATTTATCATCACTTGTTTACCATTAGAAAAAATACTCTCCTACTTTCTTCACATTATATTAGAACACGTTTATACTCGTTTGGTAAAATTTTCTATAAATATAGTCCTAACGTAGCATTTTGTGATAGCCACAAATTAATTATCTCTCTAGTTTAAATATACACTTCATTGTTCTGTAATAATGTTAGTAGATGTTAAGCTTCGTCAGTAGAGGGCGCTAACAAGACGATGGAGGCAGAAAGGGTTTCGTTTTTTGGTACTGGTGAGTTCCCAAAGACAGGCTCCTGCTGTACGTGCAATATCTGCCACACCTGGCTCCAGCAGTGTGCATGGCTTCTGCAAGTGTGCTTTCAGCAGTGGCTAGTGACCAGCAGTGCATAGTGTCTCCCAGGAGAGCTCATGACCTCCTTGACCTTTTTGCCATTCAGGGAGCCATGGATGCACCTTCCGCAGTGAAGTTTGGATCCCTGCTCTGGGTAAGGAGGAATTTCCAGTTCATGATTGTCCCTTGTATGTTATCCTTTGAGCATGCTCTCTCAGCCCAAGGGGTAATAGTTGCCTACTGCATATGCTGTTCTTATATTTATAGAGTCTTTATTAATTATTATTAGCAAATCCTCCACGACTTCAATCCCTTATTTTGTAATTAATAATTATTTACGGTAAACTTTTCCAGTTCAAATTGCTATGAAATTTCTGCCCTGGGAATGGTCCCAGGAGATATACTTCCAACGATGAAATTTGGGGAATATTTTGGTTTATTCCTGGGCTTCATTGCAGTGCTGAGCTTCTTACTAGTGGGAAATGGGATACTAGGAACACAGGTCATACAGTAACATCACAATTAATTAATCAAACTATTGCCTGTGGTATATTGTGATCAAGTGCCAACTGAAGTAAGTGCCTTATGAGCCCAAGTGACTGCTGCCCTTGACCCTATGGCAATAATGATTATTATAAGGACCATGATTTGGGACACATTTTTCTGAGTGCCCTTGAGCACTTACAGAGAAAAAATGATAAGCTCTTAGTTCAATTCACAGCCTCAGTGCCAGAGAGCTACCATGAGAACAATGAAATAATACTTAGTGTAGCCAGAGGACTGATGTGCTAAATTTGCACAGTATTTATTTTGTGGGTTGAGTAAATTACAACAGTGAAATTCGCCATTTCTTATGTGACATTTAGGGTACCAATTGAGAAAGAATGAGATCTTGACACTTGGAATGGGGACATATGGTTGGACCAAGTTAAATTGATAACACCAAATGTACAAGTCACTCTGAGGCCCCCATACCAGTAGAAGTACCTTGGTCTCCCATGCCTAAGGAGACTAGCCTTCCTTTGCCTGCAAATCTTATAATAACCTCACCTGCAGGAGATGCCTTGCTAGGGTCTTATGCCCCAAACTAACTAGTGTGAAGTTTTAGCACGCTCAAGAGGAACAGGTATACACTTTACAGTACAAAAAGACTACATGGCAAAAGAATTGCAAGAGCATGCTAATATGTATACCAATAGAAACATGGTGGGTTGGGACATGTGTGGGAGTAGATTCAACAGGTGTTAGGCCAAGAAGCAGAGAATATAATACTAGATAGGGCTGAATTCCTTGATATAGGAAACTTACTAGATATTTCAGATGTGATAATGTTAGCTTGTAAAGCTACAGGTGGCTCTAACAACTTACTTGGTTGACTGACTGAAACTTGGACACCAAGATACCTGACATTTAACTAGGTGGAGGCACCAGAGTCTACTGGTGAAGATAAACCAGTCCAGCATGATAAACCATGGCACTGAGAAATTCATTAGTGAAGCTGAGCAGCTTTGTCGACCAGGTGCTACTGTAGGGGATTCTGCCATTGGAATGAGCTCCCTGATTTCAACAGGGATAATGGGCTCTGGGGTAACAGAAATCAAGGGATTGCATATAATCGCCGAGGACACAGTGAGCAAATCTAACTGGCAGAGATGACTAGTAATCAGAACACCGTGTCCTGTAGAGATATTTGGCATCTTTGGTTTCTGAACACTGTGTTTCAGCCTACCAGCGTTATTGTTTATCTACCCATTGGCGGGGGAGAGGGGGAGTGGAAAACAACCTCTAGGTATATAGCTAACCCTGACATAAATGGAAACAGCTTCTCACCTATTTCCTAAGTTAATCCACAGACACGGAGCCCCTTGACTGAAGGAGAAACTGGGTCAATGTGTGGAACACTCTGCACCATGGTTACACGTACATACAGTAAATCTTTAAAGACAAGAAGTTTGTCTATTTTCTCTTTGCTTGATATATGCATGTTTTTCTTTGTATACCTAACCGTTTTTACATCTCCTTTTTCCTGTTTTTATTTTATATACAAGTGGGAGGTGGTTAACTTGACAACTTAGTCCTTAGTTCACAGGGTATTTAGTGGAACTGTGGTAGAAATTGAGGAGTAATGAATATAGCCAGTGATGGACACAATGACTGTCGGGACTGTGTCACCTCACTTGGAAAAGGATGAAAATACCTTCACTTTCAGGAAGAACATTTATAACTTATTAGGTGGAAATACAGAGTTGTTTCATTTTTAAATAAAAGTTCAAGATTGAATAGAAGACTGCATACGGAAAATGAGTAACCAAAGGCATGTACTGTGTTAGTCATCACTTTATTGCCTCTCAGTTGAAAATCCACAATGTATTGCTTTATTTCTGACAGTGGAGCCAGACCCTGTAAACATTCCTTCTTTGCCAGTCAGCATAATGTTAAGTGTTGTTAGTAAAAGTTACTAAGGGGAAACTGAAGGATGAACGAGCTTCTCTCCCAAGTTCTGTTATGCAACTTGGTGTTGGCTCCTACAGCACAGCTTATTTCTACAAAGCCTGTCCCTGCCACCTCCATAGCTTTTGCAGGGTGAGCTCCAGGCATCCAGAGAGTCCTGGCTCTAAAACCCCATCAGGCGACGTCATGGCAGAGCGCTGCTGGTATGACACCTATTTATGGATGGTTTCCACTGATACGTTCCTTAGTACTTTGTAGCCTCAGCGAACCCTGACATGCAGATGTTCATGGCTATGCCCTCTCCAGTGAATCTGGATCTATACAGCATGTGGAGGCTGGTTCCAGATTCTCTTGCTTCCACTAGGTACCAGTTCAGCCTTAGGGGCAGTGGCTCCTATAATCTGCAATTATATTATTTACAGTTCTGTTTATTCCTTGCTAGCAAATTCCATTACAGTTAATAATTTTTGATATTAAGATTACTGTGTGGTAATTTTAACCTGATATTTATCGTCTGGATCCTGACTGATATACCTCTTATAATTTTGATACTTTTAGTTGGAGAAAAAAGAAAAGTACTAAAATTAGGGTTGGATTTATTGTTAACCTCCTAGGAATTATTTTTTTAGTTCTCTACCATTAATGACTCATCTATTTTTGAAATTATTAAAGTAAATTAAATATAATAGTTTTTGAATGTTAATTAAGTAAAATTAATGCAAATAAACTTATCAAAAATTAGGAATACAAAAATGTCTGTATACAATGAATGTGCAAGTTTCAATGTTATGCTGTTTTTGATCAAAAATACTAAATATATTAAGAGGTTACTAAAATCCAGGACAAAATCTTGATTTCCAGCAAGTCCCTTGAGTTCCTGGTACATTTTTTGAAAATAAAAATGTTTTCTCATCACTTTAAATCATAAAGACAGCATCAACTGAGAATTCTCCAAAAATTGAAGCTTTACTCACGATATCTAAAGAGAAGAAACATAAACTCAACCCTCCCTTTAATTTTAGGAAGAAGATGAGATTCACTTTACTCCAATGACTCTTCCAAAAGTCTTTCTCACAAATCTTCTTTTTCTAGTTTTGGTCATTCTTGGGAAACTTTGGTTTTATGTTTTTAGTTTTTTTGTATGTATCTGGTTTAAAATTATTGAATAGGGAGTCCAAGAGTAGTAAAACTATATACAGTTTGATAACTTTATATTTAGTCCAACATCTCATTTTTGTACTTGCATCTTCTGTTGCATATTGGTGCCTTGGTTGGAATGTAAAATTTAATATGTATACACACACACACACACACACACACACACACACACATATACGTATATACATTTATTACATTTACATTTTCTGTTTTACCTCATAAAATGTATGACTGATAATATGAATACATTTGAAGAAATATTTAATTATTGTTTCAAGCAATGTTTATATAATGAGAAAGTTAGAACATTTTAATTATTTACTTTTTCTTCTGAAAAATTACTTTCAATCACTCATTCATCATTTTATCAATTGCCTAATTTGGCATGGTCTCAAAGTCTCCACAGGTAATCATGCTATGAATATACGTAAAAGTAGGGTTTTAGTTAATGTTTTATCAAATTATTTATTTTCTACTTCTAAATTCAAAATCATTTTGACTTTTTTACTTATGTCTCTTCTATCTTCCTACATAAATTACCGTTTAAAATATTTGAACAATGAATTTTCAGTTCATGTAAGCAATTATAATTCTTATTATTGTCACTTGAAAGTATTTCTACCAAGTGCATGCATGTTCATGATCAATAAAAAATGTATACTTTGTTCTAAAATAAGATTTAAGCACACCATGTTTTCATTTTTTTGTGTTTTCTATTGAAGTGAATTTCTCTATTAATGAAATAAATTTTATTCTTCATGGAGACAGAACAGATTAAGTGCAAAAACTATTCTGTAAATTGCTCTTTGTATTAACAGTTACTATATTGAATCATCAGAAAGTAAGAAACAATACAATATTATGTTAGTAATGAGCACCCCTATTCTTAGCCTAAGAAATGAAAATTCTGATTACAGATGTTTAAGGATATTTGTGATAGGTATTGTCTTAGAGAAGCCAGATATTAGAAACTTACAGAGAAAATTCTAAAGCACACAAAAATGCTAATTAAAGCATATAATAAAACTTCTTTGATTGTAGCCTGGCTAGAGAAGCACAAAATAAATCATACTATTCTAGGGTCTGGGGAAAATGAAATGGCTTTAGAATCCTAGCATATAACATACTAACATTTTAGTGATAAAGTTCTTCACGTTAAAACAAACCAAAAAATGCACTAAAGTGTAATTATAACTTTTCCAAACAAAATGTCAAATGGCTTGGATTTTCAGAGAAAAAAAAAATTGGTCTGACTCTGTTAGAAAGGGAAGGCGAACAGATAAATACCACTGACTGAGTTTAGATTTGAACTTCTTGACAAACAAGTAGACTTCCAGTAGATAATGAAGAAATATGAATGGAAAAAATGTTTGAAGTACTGCATTTGCTATATTTGGAATATACAAATGAAAGCACAAGTGGAGTTATGTAGGATATAAAGCTGGGGAAATTGGGCATGGGTATCAAAAGACTGCTATCATGTGTCACGGCTTGTGAACTTCTGTCAACAGGCCAGCGTTTTAAAATTTCGCATATTAAAGAACACTTTTATCATCTCCTCCCTATAAAAGATTCAAATGTTTACACATGGTTAATAAAGACACCTCACATATTAGCAAGATCTGCTGTTTATTGCCATGCAATGATGCATGACAAAAGAAACTCTAAAATTTAAGTGGTAGAAAACATAAGCATATGCAAAGGTCCTAGGGTAATGAATGAATGAATGAATGAATGAATCAATCAATCAATCAAGCATGAATCCTTCAACTGTGCTGAGTCAACTAAGGGCTCGGCAGCTCCAGTCTCAGCAACAATAACATACAGTCTCATATCGTATGTCTGCCTGAGTCACACTTGCAAACATTCTGTTGCCCAAAGCACATCACTTAGCTGAGCCCAGTGTGTAGGAGCAGGAAGGTCATAGATCCCACTCTCTAAAGTAGGACAACGTAGAGTCGTAAGACAAAGAGTGTGGATATTGGGAGAAGTGAAGTGTTGGAGACAAATGAAACTATTCATTACACGTAATAAAGAGTTAGAAAAATACCCTAAGGAAAAAAAGTTGTTAAATTGTGTCTAAATCACTTATTTAGTTTTAAGACTAATGACTTTACTAATCTTTATAGAAATAAAACTTTTTTAAGAAAAAAAGTAAACCCAACATCTAAAACTCTTAGAAGGTATAGGCTTTTAATACTTGAATGTTGACCTAAACATTGAACTACATATAGATACAAATAAAATATTACTAAATACATATAAAAATATAGTTATAAATAATTTAATAAAAGTTCAGTTTGAATAAAATGTATTAAATTTATTTTAATTGTTTTTAGAAAGTTAAAAGAAATCAAAGTAAACAGAATAGGTGAACAAATATTTCTCTTTCACAAAAGATATTATTTTAAAGTCTATTTATAAGTAAAAACAGTTTGAAAACTACTAAGAGTTTTGAGGATTGTGTGATTTAAATTACAAATTTACCTTCATTCATTGTATCAGTTGACAACCTACTATAAAAGAAAGATTGTAATCACTCAACCCATGTCTTCCTACCAACTCTTTTCCCTAATTCTTACTTCTGTTATGTTACTACTTTTATTATTTTTATTTTTTCAGGGATTACTAACATTTATGATCATGCAATTACTATAATCTATAATTCCACAGTTATTTAGCATTAGTTCCATATGAATAGAGATTCTATGCAGACAAGTACACATATAGTAAATGTTAAGCTCGCTAACTTTTTATAAATGAAGACATCCATAAATCCACATAGAACATTACTAGCACTCCAAACAGCTCCCCACCCACTTGTTTCTATCCCTATTCCAGGGAAACTAGTACTCTGATTTCTAAACTAACACCAATTTAAATGTTTTACAAATTTTAATTTTAATAAATGAGTTGACTGGAATTTATTGTCAGTATTTCATATAAAAGACTATTGCTGTTGAATTCTCCAAGTTCTTCGATGTTTAAAAATATGTATCATTGCTCTAATGTCTTCTGGCATCAAATAATATATTGATAATTTTTCTTTCTACCAATTATATTATTCATCTTTTGGTTGTTTGTATTTAATTGTCAAGTAGGATTTTTTCAAAAATTCTCATGACTATTTTAGTTTCTGAATATATGCATTTATCCTTGAATGTGTAATTGGCTATTTACTTCATTCTTACGTTTCATCCTTTTTTTCTTCATTCAGAAATGTGTAGGCAATGTACCATTGTCTTCTGTCATTTCATGTTGCTTAAAATAAACACATTTGTGTCATATGAGTCCTCCAAGAAAAAGACACATAGACAGACTTAGAAATGCCAGACATTGATTGAGGGCAACTCCTATGAAATAGAAAACAGAGGTGGCAACCATAATTATACAGAGAAATGTTTCAGAACAAGACATAGGTCTGACACACATGGAAGGAGAGGGGGAAGGTAGAAGTGAGTAGGAAGGGCCTGAAACAAAGGTGTGGTTTTGAGAACATCTCAGCCATCCCAATGAGCAGCTCTGGTTCAAAGATTGCCCATAGAGGAGCCCTGGGCTGGGAGAAAATGGCTAGTCATGAGCATACCAGACATGCTCAGTAAGTTACTGAGGTAGTCACACTGGGAAATGTGTGATTTTGTGTCAAATGCTGTCACAGATCTTCAAACTAGTACAGCTATAGGTTGTCACCTAATTTCATTCCTAACAGCTGAGTGGAAAATGTTTTCTTAAAGGCACACCCTCATTGTTGCCAGGTATTATCCTTTTTCCTTTCTATGTTCTTAGAAACTGTTTCTCTCTCTTTTATTTTAGAGACAGGGTCTTACCTGTCTTTAGACACAGGGTCACCCAAGCTGGAGTATAGTGGCTTATGATCATGCCTCACTGTAACCTTAAACACCTGGGTTCAAGCAATCCTCCCACCTCAGACTCCCCAACAGTTAGGACTACAAGCATACATCACCAAGCCCAGTTATTTTTCTTTTTTTTTTTTTTTTTTTTTTTTTTTTGTAGAGATAGGGGTCCAGTATGTTGTCCATGCTGGTCTCAAACTCAAACTCCTGGCCTCAAGTAATCCTGGCCTCCCAAAGCACTGTGATTACAGGTGTGAACCATAGCATCTGGCCCCCAAATTCTTTCTTTATCCTTGAAATTAAACAATCTCAGTATAAATCATTTTGTATTATTATTTTATTTCTTTCTGGACAACTCTATTTTTTCTTTCATTTGTAGATCTATTTCTTTCTTTACCACAGGATTTTTGGTACTCTATCATTATTTTTTCTCTCTTTTCATAGATAACTTAGGTACTAACCTTCCTCTGAGAAACTTCTCAAATGTTATCTACCTAGTTTTATTTGGGGAAGCATATCCCATTTCCATGGGACAGTACTCTCAAGCTATTGATCTATCTTCTGAGTCAATATGACACTCTAGATTATGTGATCTGTGGATGAAATTCCTCTCCAAAAATGCTGCATACATACATATAGTCTTCCACTGTAACTAGTTTTTCTATGACTTTTCCTGAGTGCAGTGTATAAAAACCTATCACAGGAAATTGATTTCTTTTAATTTTGTTGCTATTTGTGAAGAATTGCTTTTAAAATAAAAGCTTTCTTTTAAATTTTCTTTCCTTCTGAGATGCTTTCATTACTTGGCATCAGTTAGCATTTGTACTGTTAGATAAAATTTAATTCACTAGAAATAAATTTTTGAAAATTATAAAAAGGATTAGGCATTTTTAAAATTCAACAAACATATACTATGTTTAAAAATTCTTGTATCTTGGAAGTGATATTCACCACATTATATCTACTAATGATGCAATGAACTTTTGTGAGGAATATATTTTTTAAATGCTTCTGTAAGTAACTAAAGTCGTTAATAAAAAAGCTGGAAATTGGAGGTTATTTTTGAAAATAAAGAATTTGAAATAGAGAATGTAAAAATTTGAAGCAGAAACCTAGCCATGAGATTAAAAACTAAATTGAGAACTAGATATTCATATAAGGCTAAAAAAATAAATTTTTAGTAATTATTTAGAGGGGGAAGGGAGAGAAGGAGACAAGGACTGAAAAACTAACTGCTGACTAGCATGCTCACTAACTGGGTGACAAGATCATTTATACCCAAAATCACAATATACCCAGGTAACAAACTTGAGCATATAACCCCTGAATCTAAAATAAAAGTGGAAACTGTTTTTAAAAAATAAATATGCTGTTGCAATTGGTTTGCCAGTATTTCATTGAAGATTTCTGCATCGATGTTCATCATGGATATTGGCCTGAAGTTTTCTTTTTTTGGTTGAGTCTCTGCCGGGTTAAATTTTTAAGTGAAACAGCAAACCACAAGATAGTATGCACAGTGTTAAGCTATTGGTATCACGGCATGTGTGTATATATATATATGTATACATATATATACACATATATGTATACATACATACACATACATACACATATATGTATACATATACACACATGCATACCTATATACACATGTGTATACTATATATACACACATGTATACATATATACACATATATGTGTGTGTATATGTATATATACATATACACACACACATCTATATATACATGCACTGTGAATGTTGAGTAGATGACTTGAGGAAAGGGCTGAAAATTTGGAATAGCTACGTGGTCCAAGGGAAAGAGAGCAGGTCAGGTATGGATATTGTAAATAATTTATTAAACTCTGAGTTATAATGAATTATTAGAATGTTGAAATGATAGCAGTCAATTGTATTAAGCAATGTTCTCCAGCTTATCTCAAAGTCTTGCTGTACATACTGAGAAATGGGGATAACTAGATTTATCCAGAGAGACTGAGATTTATAGAAAATGTGTGACTGAGTGACAAGTGCTCACATAGACTGACAAGTTAATTTAAGTGGTAAACTGATTTAGTGGAAATGGAAATAATCCCTTGTGTGCCCACAGAGAATAAATGCTAACTTAGAGGTAGGCAGTCATCCTGAGCTTGCAGCAGACTTTGAAGCATAGCAGGGATACCAATAGAAGGATACACTGTGAAGCCAGGAGACCTGAAGCCAGGAAGGGTGGGTACATCCTGATTGGGGTCTTGGTAAAGGCCAGAAGCTGAGCATTCACATTGGCAAGGAGTGAAAGCTACTACTGTAAGAATGAACAGATTGAAGCCTGGTTGTAGAATGCATAGAATATTAGGCCAAAGAACTGAGATCCTGGTAAACCGCTTATCAAAAATGGCCAGGATTAACTGTCAGTTCTTGAGATATTTTAAAAAATAAGACTTTCAGGGTCATGTTACAGATTTAAGAAATATGCAAAATAGTAAATGTGAAGTTAGACAACATGTTATTGAATATAAATACTTGGTCCTACAGTGTAATACATGGGCCTATTATAAATGGGCTACTCAAACAGCTTTCAGTAATGTGGCTTCTGAGGTACATGAGCTTAAAGTTAATGGAAACTTAGAGAAAATGAGATTCTGTTGAATCCTAATGCTCATAAATAATAAGGTTCTATTTGGACTAAAATTTTTATAAAAATAAATAATTTACTGTCTTTTCTAGTAATATTCAAGATACATTTAGGAGATTAAAAGCACCAAAATTTCTCACAAAGTAATCAATGAAAATGCTTACCCCATTGGAAAGTACAAAATAAGAAGATATGTAAAGGGCCACAAGTAAATAATTTTATATAGATAGAGATATAGAAGTAGATATAGATATAGATACATAACCTTCCATGAGTATATAAGATGCTGGCAAAAAAGCAAAGCAGAGGAATGCCAGTTCACTGACCAGGTTCCTTGTGCCAGTCTGTGTGCTGGATGTCCTCAGAGAGATGAAGTAACACGTATTTGTCATAATGCTAGTAATCAGCAAATATAAGGTTTAAACATTAATCTAAATCATTGCGAAATAGCATATTATTACACCCACACTGAACCATTTCCCTATAGGTTCTATTTACACTGTGCTAAGACTCAGGACACCAAAATAGAAATTGACACATTTAATTTTGCCAACTATAGCTGCTAATAGAACAATAGGGGCATGTACGCTTTGCATCAGTTCAGCTACAAACCTCGGGAAGGACTCTCTGGTAAAAACACAACCAAGTCAGCAGAGTTCTTGTGCCCATAAATTGTAGGCCCAAAAGCAGATGAAATCAATAATCAAGAATGGCACACTTCTTGGAAATCTTAGAACGAATACAGGTCATATTTTAAATCATCTGATGACTATACATTTCCTGTTACCAATGAGTAAGCTACAGTCCAGAGAGGCAAAGTGATTTACTCAAGTAACAGGTAAGTCAGTGAACAGATTGGGCTCCTTTAGAGGCCAAGTTTCAAGATCTAGTATCCTACTTCCTCCTTTCCATTGTACCACATCAGGTTTTTTCATGACAGGAGAAAAATTAAAATGTGGTTTCTATGGTAAAGTGTAGTCCTAACATAAAAGAAAAGCACCAAACATGACAAGTTTCCCTTTGGAACTCAAAATGCTCTTGGATTGACAATAAAGGCAGAGATGAATGTCTGTGTTCTTTTCACAGGATGATTTCTTTCATTTCTGTGTGGTGGAGGGCTTGCAGTATTTCTAACATTAGTCAACGTTTCTTGAACACTTGCTATTTGCTGGACACTGCTAAGTATTTGACATTCATGATTTCACTTCATTCTTCTAGTTAACATATGTACAATTATTTTTATTCGCATATGAAAGGTGAAGAACGCAAAACAGAGAGAAGCAATTAGTCCAAGTTTACTTAGATAGAGTTAAAATCTGAATCCCTGCAGTTTGAGCCAAGTCTTTGCACCTCATGGCTATGCTAAACCAATTCCCTCCTTCCCATAGTATTGTGTTTCACCGTACAATATTTTAACTTAAGATTTAATCTAAAACCAGGGAAGGCTATCTGTTGAGTTTTGAGAGTACCCCATGAGGATTAGCAACTTCTTTGCTGTCACTAGCCAAACGAGGCACAGGCAGAGATGAGAAACATACACATCCACAACAGGACATACTGACAACTAGGGTAGAGAATAAAGAAAAAGAAGAAAGGCTTTAGTCCATATTTAAACTTAGAAGGGATTTTAACTGATCTTCAATAACCCCACTAGCTACAAGATTAAACAAAACTCATATTCCTTTCTGTGTTTGCTCACAACAATTGTACAAACCTCTCTGATCAGTGCAAATGGACTCATTACTAGCATTGGCCATTTTTTTTTTTTTTTTTTTGGGTAATACATGTTTGTCTTCCCTGATAAACTGTGACTTTCTTGAGGGCAAGGGCCATATCTAATCATTGTTGGCTCACCAGTGCTTCCAACTTTGCCTGAAACATGGTAATTTTTCAGTAAATTTTTGGAAACAAAAACTCCAAGAATGAAGTTATAGGGCTAGGTAGTAGCCATCTGCTCCACATGCTACCCAAGTCCTCCATGCTGCCCAGTATGCCCTAGATGATACTATTAGACAATTTTGATAAACTTATGTTCTTAAGCTACCTCCAGCTTCACTAATTATTTTTTATGACTTGTTTGAATTTTGTTGGTCTGGAGAACCAACATAATGTCATGAATCATCTAAATGATCAAAAATTACAGCTGAGTCCTGTTTTGCAACTCAATGGCCCACATTCGGGTTAGTGCTTGTGGAGATGTTAGTACTATGTGAAAGTCATGAGGAAACAATGGTGAAATGAGAATTTCATGATAGCACAACCCCCTGGTTGTGGTAGGAAAACTGAGTCCTCAAATGGCTCATTATCAGAATGGCAAACTATGCCTTATCATAGTTGAGGCGTTGACTTCACACTGAAAGAGGAAATCTCATCTTGAGAAAATACTAATACCCATCCTATTAAATTAATGTGATTAATTTAATTATATGGCTTTGAAGTTTGATTTAAATTTAACAGGTGAATCAGTCTTGACTTTAGTTGTATAAAAGCAAACAGCCAGATTATAACTGCTGACATGTTAAAAATTAAAGGAATTTAATCACTTATATATTGATATATAAAATATATAAAAATCACATTATAAAAATAATTTGCCAGCCTTGGGGAGTGAGGGATGTATGTGAGAACTTGTTCCTTTTTCCTTTGAAAGTGTCCATGTATTATTCAAGTTGGAGACAAATTGGTCCAGCGCCGAGGGAAAATGCGTTTATGCCAGTGCAGTTGCCATCACCTCCATGATGGATTCCAGCAGATGCATCTGTGAAAACCTTCTCTCCTCCTACATCTGGCATCCTCTGCAGAGTGCCATCACTCTCTCTTTTCACATTCACTAAAATTCACCGAGTGTATCCCCCGCTATCAAAGACTGCTTGAAAAAAGGAGGATGTTTTATCACCTGTTCACTATTATCTACTTTGTTGATTCTTGTCATTGCCCTGCTTTAGAAGAAGACTAATGACATTCTTCTGCAGGTATTTTGATGTTTACACTCCATTTTTAAAAATACAGCTATTTCTTCTATTTCACTAACTGTTTATGTTTCATTCAGTATTTTACAACCCCATGATTTTGGCAGACTTTTTTTGCTGGGAAGTATACTTCTTAGTGACGCTTCCATTTCTTCATTTTTTTAGAATTATGAATTTCTATTACTTTAAACATAAAAACGACAACATGCAACAGTGGCATGAAAATGAGTCAAAAGTTCTGACTCCTTCCCTACTCATACTAGAAAGAAAAATGGTTCCAATCAAAAGGACTAGAAAATAAAGAATTGTTATGGGAGATAAATTGTACCACCCAGTAAGTATGAATCATATTCTGTTCATGAAGTCCTCAAAGTCTATTGTCTGAAATCAAAAAAGAGTGTCTCCAAACTTGAGTGAATTAACTAAAAGCAGATTTTCTCCAGGGAACCCAGTGACTGGGGCTGTAACTGAAGAGAATGCTGAAGAATCATTCATGTTTTACTAAAGCTGGTTGCAACATGCCATAATGTCTTTACATTGACCCAGTATTATTAGAGAATCAAAGGAGTTCAGAACATTAAAACTGCAGACATGTTTAAAATTAAACCCTGTTTCAATAATTTAAAAATATAATATTTTTATAAGGAGATTTGGGGACCAAGATGAGTATTCACTTTTAAGTCTTTTTAAATTTATCTATTTACATACATGTGGCAAGCTATGGGAAGTAGGCAGAAGGGATATAATCTTCTGTATATCACAACCATGAAAATGTATCATCAAAATACTTTTCTCTATTGATAACATTAAGTGCCAAATAGTGTACATTTAACACACCTAAGACAATTAAATTCAACTCAGTAATTTCTGCATAGTGTCTTTTTTCCATATTTGAGTTATATTAGTCAGGACTCACTAGATAAGCAGATATATATCTATATCTATCTATATATATGTGTGTGTATATATACATACATATATACATATACATACTTATATACAGAGAGAGAGAAAGGAGAGAGAGAGAGGGGGGGGGAGAGAGAGAGAGAGAGAGAGAGAGAGAGAGAGAGAGAGAGAGAGAGAGTTATTGTAAGATATTGGCTTCACACAATTATGAAGGCTGAGAAGTCTCAAGATCTGCTGTCTGCAAGCTGAGACCCAGGAAAGCAGGTGGTGTGGTTTGAAGACCTGAAAGCCAGACAGCTGATGGTGTAGATCACAGTTCAGGTCTGAAGGACTGAGAACCAGGAACACCAAGGGCAGGAAATGACAGATGTCCCAGCCCAAGCAGTTGGGCAGAGAATGAATTCAACCCTCCTCCACGCTTTTGTTCTATTAAGGTCCTCAATGACTGGGTGATCCCTACCCACACTGGGGAACCCTCCTGGTTTACTCATTCCAATCTACTCAGACCCATCTGGTTTATTCATTCCAATTCCAAATGTACTCTCTTTGAGAAACTCTCACAGAAAAAATAATGTGTAACTGGCTATTTGGGCATCCTGGGACCTAGTCAGATTGACATATAAAATTAATCATCAAGTAATATAGTAGTTATTTTTAAACCTGTGAATTTATCTAATAGTACACATCTGTTACTATTGTATTTTGCGTAATAAATAACTTTTATATTACTTTAATCATGAATAAGTTTCAGTAAATAAAGTAGTATCCCTATCATATGTTTAGTCATTCTTGACAGGATAAATCACCCCCAGGACTCTGAAACCTTATTTCAGCATGAGAAATTCTGATTTGATAGGACTATAGCAGAGCCCAGGTATCTGTGGCTCCAAAAATCTCCATGGGCTATTCTTACTTGCTACCTGAGTTGAAAATCACTGCCATAAATATTAGGTCATAAGGAAACCGGCCATCAAAATAATCAAGTTTTTCCCAGTAACAAAGCTACGCACTTAACACAAAATGTCTATTCTACACAACACTTGCATGAAGTAAGGACAATTATTGCTTACATTTGAAAGATGATGAAACTGATATACCATCCACCCTTTGGTTACTGTCCTCTTAGGTTCAGGTGAAAGGACAAAAAAATTTTGCACTTTCCAGCCTCTGTCTCATACAATAGAGAGTACCTGACTGGGAAGCATATTAGGACTTTTTCCCTTAAATTTCAGTGAGTTGCTGGAAAATGTTTGCCATCGTCTTGCCAGGTATGACTTTAGCTCCTGGGTATCTGATTTGATGCCCTTATTAGTCAGCTTGAGTCTGTCACTCACCAGTCTCTGGCTCCTTGGTTCAGTACCAGCTCCAGAAAGCCAAGCCCTCCACCTGAAGCCAGTTGGCCAAAGGCCTGACATCTTGCCTACTGCTTGTTGGTTGTAACCCTTAAAGTTGAACCTGTCTTCTGGAATCCCTACTAATTGCCTCATGTGACCCATCTGGATCTGTAACTTGATCTTTTACCTACTGCAGAGAAGCCTGACAATTTTGGATTAGTATGAGCACAGATTAGGCTATTAGTCACTATGATCCCTTAACTTGTGATTGGGACATTCATTCTTCATAAAATGGTCACCTAACTCATCTTCTACTCTTACTAGTTATGGGTAGTTGCTGCTCTGTCTGAAACATTTCTTTGTTATGAGCTCCCAGCAGGCCTCACTGATATAGCCAACTTTTCTATTTATGCAAAAAACTTGGAATAATCATTTTGTTTTGTTTTGTTTTGTTTGAGACGATGTTTCACTCTAGTTGCCCAGGTTGCAGTGCAATGGCACAGTCTCGGCTCACCGCAATCTCTGCTTCTCAGGTTCAAGAGATTCTCCTGCCCCATCCTCCCAAGTAGCTGGGATTACGAGCATGCGACACCATGCTCAGCTAATTTTGTACTTTTCATAGACAGGGTTTCTCCATGGAGGTCCGACTGGTCCATCCTGACCTCAGGTGATCCACCTGCCTTAGCCTCCCAAAGTGCTGGGATTACAGGCGTGAGCCACCGTTACTCGCCTGGAATAACAGTTTTTAAAAGGCAATTTTCCTCTTGTCAGAAAATTATGTTACATTTTCTATATTTTTTTTTGAGCATGAGGACTGTAAAATAATTGACACATGGGGAAAAAAATAGCAAAGTTTATACATGGAATGATATTTTTAAAATGCTAATCTTAAAAACCTCTGGATTTTCTGATATAAAATAGGATCAGTTAATAACTGAAGACTTTATATGCAAATAGGAACCTTGCCTGAGATGACTTCTTTAGTGACAATTACACAATTTTATATAAAGTATAGAAACAATATATGCTTTTTGCAGAAAAATATACGTTAAAATATTAAATAATCGTATCAATTGATACATGATATATTTCCTTCTAGTCTTTTTTCTTGTGTATGTGCTGTATGTCAACTGTATGCATATATTTTTCTGTAGGTAAATTTTACACATATATGTAGTGTGGTATTAAAAGTGTTTGTTTATGTCTATATTGATATATGGAATGTCATGGTTTGAATGTGTCCCTTTTAAAATTTAGGTGTTGTCAATGGGATAGCATTACAGTGGGGTTCCTTTAATAGGTGATTAGTCCATGAAGTCTCCTTTCTCATGAAAGCAATTAAGGCCCTAACAAAGAGGTTTCAGGCAGCTTTTGCTTATCTCCTGCCATTATGACTCTTACCATGTGAGCATGCAGAAAGAAGGCCCTCGTTAGATGCCAGCATATTCATCTTGGACCTCCAAGCCTCCAGAGTTGTAGGAAATAAATGTCTATTCTTTATAAATTACACAGTGTCAGGCATTCTGTTACAGCAGCATAAAATGAACTAAGACACAGAATAAACTGAACTATTTGTAAGCTGGCATACATACACACACTGAATATTTAGAGGACACTTTTATTTTACTTTGCTTTATTTATAGTAGCAGTTTCTTATTCATTTTAATCCACAGTTTTGGTCAGAACATCTATCAGGTGTTCGGTTTTCTTGGGATATATGTTTATTAACACAGAAACTATACATATAATGGAGGGTTTTTTTGTTTTTACATGCTCTGTCAAGACATAAACTTCCTTAGGAGGAAATAATAAAATTATGAAATGAAATTATAGCTTCCTGAAGACAGAGATTCAAAGATTCGAATGAGTGGACACATTATTAACCTTGTCCATCAAGAAACGACTGGTAAATGAGTACAATGCTTGTGAACTAAGGATTTTACATTTGGATAAATCGGTTCAAATTCAGACTTTACCACTCACTAAGAGAGTGGCCTTTGAAAAGTTATGTAACCTCTCCAAGGTCAATTCTCTCATCTGTGAAGTGAACACAGTTTATAATTACTTCAAAGTTATAAAGTCTAAATAGGATGAATATAAAAAACATGTAGCAGGCTAGGCACAGTGGCTCATACCTGTAATCCCAGCTCTTTGAGAGGCTGAGATGGGCAGATCACTTGAGGTCAGGAGTTCAAGACCAGTCTGACCAACATGGTGAAACCCTGTCTCTACTACAAATACAAAAATTAGCTGGGCATGGTGGTAGACGCTTGTAGTCCAAGCAACTCGGGAGGCTAAGGCAGCAGAATCACTTGAACCCAGGAAGCAGAGGTTGCAGTTAGCCGAGACTGCATCACTGCACTCCAGCCTGGGTGATAGACTGAGATTCTGTCTCAAAAAACAAAACAAAATGAAAATATGTAGCAATAATGCTTGTACAGACTAAACACTCAATACATAGTAGTTATTATTTGTCTCCATCTATAATACCCTCTCTCCACTGAGGTGTGCCTATTAGGGAAGGAAACCCTGCTTGACTTCTGCTCCTTGAAACTGCAGATAACTAAAATCAACTCTTGCTGATGGCAGGCCATTTTGGAAGGTGAAATGGTCTAGACCATGTCAGAGGTCCAGTTCTACACATTCATTCACTCACTTATCAACTCAATAATGATTTATTAATCTTTGGTATGTTTGCTAGGCATTGCAAAAATATGGATATATAAGGATACATATAAGATGTTGCCCTGAATATGAACATTTAATGCAAGTACCTAACATATCATACCTCATAGCTACCATTATAGAACCATGTATACAGTAAGGAGCTATTTGAGGACAATATTACATCTTCTTGCTGAGTAGGGAGAGAGAGCATTTTAGAGCAAATGATGTTTGAAACACACTTTGGAAATAAGTATTTGCCAGATAGATGAGGCTGAGGCAAAAAGGGTTTTTCTCAGATGAAGAAGTGAAGGTGAAGGGGATTTGAAAACATATCAAGGAAACTATAGGTACAGTGTGATGTGTGAAGTGCCACTAAGGGGAATATGGTAGGCTATAAGGCTGTTAAGAGAGGTAGAACTTAGCTAACTGAGAGTCTTGAATATAAAGATAAGAAATGTAAAATGGATTCCACAGATGATTTTGAAAAGTGATGTACTGAAGAATCCTGGGCTGTGGTATTTAGTTTTATCAAATTGTTTGAGACAGGTCACTTTGGTATCATTGTTAAAGGCAAATAAAAATGGTACAAATTCGGGCATTGTAACTAAGACTATCACAAAGATTCAGACTAAAATGGATGAATATCTACAGTAAAGCAGTAACATACTGAGGCTCCATGTTGGATTACTATTTTTTTGTGTACTTTCAAGAGACTGTTTTGTGCTTTCCAAATTTGGAAAGCATTTATAAACTGCTTTATTTACTTAGGAATATTCAAGAAAAGATTAGAAACTTATAGAAGGCAGAAATCGGCCCTGTGAACTAGGTAAATGTAAGTTTACTAAATATGTATGAGAGCTTCAATTTAGTAAGTTCAAACAGATGCCAGCAGAGCAGTAATCAGGCTGAGGACACATGATTGGACACAGCAGAAAGTGAGCCATACCACAGGGACTGGGGAACGCACATGCTGACGCGATAGTCAAATGTCATTCTGTTCACACTCAGAAAAAGCCGCATGGAAGTCATAGAAAACTGTTGGATTAGGCACTGTTCAGTGCTTTTCCTAATTTACCATCTTGGCATTTTGTTCAACCTGTGCTGATTCCTTATATATTTCCTTTCACTGAGTCAGAATAACTGAACACATACTTTTGTTGTGAGACTTATACTGTCTTCATAGATGGCAGGCTTAAATCATAAAACAGAAGACATCATAAATCATAAAAGTAGAGGGCATCAGCTCAAACTTTTATTTATTTTCTATTTTATCTCTTCTGACTATTTTCCAAGTGCATTTGCTTATGACTCTCATAAAACCCTGAACAGTGAAACATGGAGTTAACTCACTGTTCTACTGGTTTTATAAAGCACAGAGAGACAAGCTGGGTTTACAGGACAGAACACACTATGGAGAAGTGAAAAGCACAGAAGAAAATATATTCAGTGTTAATGCTGGCTTGTCTACTTCCATCAAATGCAGCCAAGTCATTAAAAAGGAGAAAAGTCAGCTGTGCTAATATGCATAAATTAATCAGACATTGTACCCAGCTCTATTCTAATCTTAAAGGACTAGAACAAAAGTTACTTGAGCACTGATAAAAAGCAGTCAAGCTGCTGCAGCAAAAGCAATTAACATGTAAATGCAAGCTATCAGTTTTTTAAAAGTAGAAACTGTTAAGACTATTGTTTAACAGAGTATTATTTATTGTTCCTATACCTGATTAGCTTTAGCTGCATATTTAAGCCTCTCTTTTTTGCATGAGTTATAATGAGAATAATTTCTGAATTTCATAGTCTGAAAAATTAAAATAATTAATGAATAACCACAAGAAATCTCTGCATTGCTAACAATTTTAGATCAGTCATCGTCCTCCGACCATCAGAAACCAGAGGAAATAATTCACAAAAATATCGTATATCGTACAGCATATACTTTTTAGAGGACATAAAAAGAATAATAGTGGTGGGTGATAGCATTCCCAAATCACTCCCGTAATTCCTCATTTCTTGTTGATAAGTGAAGTTATGTTTATCAATTTATTAACATATGTAAATCATCTATTAATATTGCAGGTTTATAATTATCCATATCAGCTATGTAAGTGTTATGACTTAGCATAAATACTTTGATACTTAGCTTTATTCTTATTCTTTTAGATAAATAAGGTTTGATATATACAGATTCCATTTGGAACAATGATCAAATAGGGAGAAAGCTACACATGGAAGATGAAGAGTCATGAATTCCATTCTCAGGAAGGGCTAACGTCTTTGAATGGAATGTCAAAAAATACAGTCTTCATTGTTTGTTAAGTCTGTTTTACTCAGGGAATGAACTGTCACTCTTCCCATGGGAAAAAAGAATAGAAGCGATTTTCTACAAGATCAGGTCCACTCGAATAAATCCAGAGATGAACAAATGACAGTTAGACGTTATACATGAGTAGAGAATGTGAACACACCTAATAAGTACAGAACTTTATCCTCTTCTTCAGCTAACTAGCTGTGTGGCCTTGGTCTACCCCAATAATCTCTCTTGGTCTCATTTGTGAAAATGAAGTAGATTAGACCCAAAATGACAAATCATTTACACAGCAAGTGCCAACAATGATGAGTTTCAAGAAGCTGCTTGGTGCTCTGTGTTGAAATAGAATGCACACCTGTGTCATGGCTCAACAAGTAAGAATGGGAGTGGGATAAGGGCTTTGGCAGTTCAAGTGCTGCTATTTGCTACTCCTGAATTGGTTTATCTCTGAGTGATTTCTCATTCTAAGTCTTTCTGACTCTATGATTTAACATGAAGATAATAGGTAATGCTGAAACACTAAGGAAAATAGGCTTTAGGAAAAGTCCCAGTACCTAAAAATATCACTTTCAACTACACTACCTTATATAGTGCTTAAATTTCTCTAATTGTTCTCTTTAGTTAAGGCAATGAATTATCAGAACTATAGCTTAGTTCAAATGAATTGATGGACTTAGCTAACCTATGATGACAGAAGCACTTGGAAGAAATTAGATCTACAATAAACATTTGTGTAAGTAAAAAGAAGAAAAGTTCCATAAAGAACTTTTGGAACTGTCAGTAAATTAGTGCAGACTGAGACAATGAGCAGCCCAGAAACCAGGAAACCACAGGACTGGTCTTTTTTTCTAAATAATGGGAGTGTTTTAGAAGCCAGGGATAAGGTATTGGCCAAATACAGAAAAAGTACACAGATACAGATAAAAAAGAAAGCTAGTCTGTTTTGACAGTGTTAGTTAAGGTCTCTTCTGCTGAAGGAAGTAAGACAATTTGGCTCTCTTTCAAGATTGAATGCATTAATAGAGATCATTTATAGTACCCAGAATTAAAGTGCACTGTTCCATCTTGCTAAATCTAGATTAAAAGGTCTAAATATAAATACTAGAGTACATTCATTAGAACTAGAATCAACCATATAAGTTAAGGGTTTCTATTTACCTTTAATATCACTAAATTGAGAAAAGTAATTTATTTGATTCTATAAATGTTATAAATATTACCAGTATTAAAAATCATTAATATATAACAACATAAGTGAGAAAACATAAATCATTTTAAGACCATTTAAAATGAAATGTTTACTAGTAACTATTTATGAAAACACAAAACTCCATCTAAAAGTCAAATATCTGTTAAAGATTAAGTAAAAATTATTGTTGTTTATATATTTCTCTCTGTTAAACATTATGGATAATTTACATAACATTAAATATTTATATTGATGAAATATAAATGATTATTAACTCACATAACATTTGCATATATAAAATGTGATACATAGTAAAGTGATAAACATTTTGTATTTGGTAAACTAAATAAAGGCATGATTTACTCCCGTCTACCTATTCATTTATCCATCATTTAACCAATATGTATTGGGTACCTATCATGTTTTACATTGTGTTTTCCCAGAAATAATAAAAAGATAATTACTTGGGTAGTGCAAGTAGTTTATTTGGGATGTGATCTCAGAAAACATTAGGTAACAGAGAAGAGAGACAGGAAATGAAAAGAAATCAATGGAAGGTACATTAATGAGAAGATCACTGTTGTGAGCAAGTGGGGCTGAATCCCACTGGTTACCATTAGAAGACGGTATGTGTGGATGATATCTCAGAGTTCTCCCAGCTAAGGGGTGAGAATGCTAGGGTATTTTTCTACCAATTTCAAATAGTTGTTAAGAAATTGCTAAAATGTGAATGTTTGTATCCCTCCAAAATTCATGTTGAAACTTAATCTCTAATTCAATAATATTAAGATGTTGGACTTTTAAGAAGTGACTAGATCATGAGGATCTCTTTTGTGAATGGGATTCAGACTTTTGTAAAGGAGGCTTTACAGAGCGTCTGGCAGCCCGTTGCCCTGCAGCATTCTACCACATGAAAGCACAGCAAGAAGGCCCTCACCAGACACTAAATGCTGGCTTCTTGATCTTTGACTTTGCAGCCTCCAGAGCTGCAAGAAATAAATCTCTTCTCTTTTCTGTATAAATTAGCCAGTTTCAAATATTTCATTACAGCGACATGAACAAACAAGATAGACTCATCATGGGGTGTCAACTCACTGGCACTTTTAGACTTGCCCACTGTGTGTTCTTCCATGGCCAGAGAAATCCCTCAGGCAGACCATTACAGGGCCTGACAGGCAAAAAGTCATCGGTAGAAAGTGAACACCTAGCAGATTTGGTCAGGGCATGACAAAATTTGCAAGAACGAGGGAGAATGTTAGACATTACAGAGAAAAAAAGGAAGCATAGACTTTGCCTTTGTGGAGTTTCCAGTAAAATGGGTGAAACTTGGAAATCAATCATTACAATACAATGAAAGAATGACAAAAATAAAGTTTGTGCACAAATAAAAGGAGAACATAGGTGTCCTTTGGATTTTGTTTAAAAATTACCTCAATATTTGAGCCCAAATTATTTTGTGTCATACAGTTGCTACCTCTCACCTTTAATTTTATAAAGAATGAAAAATGATCATTTTCAAGATATTTCAAATGATGAGACAATAATGCTGTATGGCAGCTGTAATTAATAATGGCAAAGAGAACTGATGATATGTTGCCAGTAACTCAGAGAAAGTTAAAGAGATTTTGCTGGAGCTGAGTCTCCTAAGGTTCCAGTAAACCATATTGAGAAATTTGGGTGCTTATTTAGCTTTTCTGCAAAGTCTAAAATGTAATGTAGCAGATTTCCTAATGTAAAAAAATACATGCAGCTTTAGTCATATGACCACTGAAAGCACTTCGGTGATTTAATCATTATTAAGAAAAGCCTCTAGCAACAGGGTTTAACCTATTAAGAAAACAGGTTTTTGCTTTCTTAAAATAAAACTATCTTTGCAATTTTTGATCTTGTCAATACTTTAAAGTGAGCTGATGCCTATATCAAAAGCTGTCCGAGGTTACAGCCATGAACACTTCCAAACTAAAGCTGGAAGCTTAATACTGACCTATTGGGGATAAACTTTTATATCTCAGAAGCAGAATTAACTCCTGATTTATTCCTGTGTTCATATCAAAAGTTCAAGCACTGGAAACCATCAGTATTTACACATAAATATTATTTTACCCATGCCAGGGAAGGACAATAATCTTTATAAATCAGTGAATTTTAATAATAACAAAGATATATTTAAAATGAGAGAGCTTAAAGAATTAAGCTCTCAAATTATAAATTTTTCTTTGTATTCTCTCCCAAATCAATATATAGATTTCCAAATATGTCTACATACAGAATTTAACACCAAATAATATTTTTTATTAAAGTCACAATTACTAAAACCTGTGGAATAACATATTCAGTAGTTAATATAGTCCCTTTTTCTCCAATAAATAGTTACTCCTCAAGAACCACTTAGATTCATTTTGTTCATTTGCCTGCATGAATGAATACATTCTGTAATACTCTCTAAAGGAAAGAAGGAATTTAAGGTATCTTGTAAAAAAAAATATACAATAAAATTTAGTAAAAATAGGTGAAGAAAGCAGAAAAAAGAGAAAATGTATGGAAAGGAGAAGATATAAAGAAATGTGAGAGGTGAAATTACACAAAATTTCTTAGACCTGAGGCAACATTTGATTATAAGCTTTATAACAACTAATGCAAAAACAATCAGACATAGTTGATTTGAAGATATTATCAAATAAAACCAAAATTTGTCAATATAATCCCAAATGTAATGTAAAATTTAGAGACACATTTATTCCACAGAGCCTAGTATATATAGTGACAATATCCTCAAAATTATATTTTTTATAAATGTGATGAAAGGTTTATAATGCTATTTCTGATAAGCTCTTTAGAGAAATTATCTGTAACAGTATAACTTATAATAAAAATACTAAGTTGTTACCATGTACTAGTCACTTTGCTAAGTGTTTAGGTCATTTGGCCGTCATAACCACCCTATACAATAGTTAAAATTTATTGTCCTCTTTCAACAAATTAGAAAAATAGCTTAGGAAAGTTAAATAAATTGTCCAGAATCATATATTTGTTTGAGGTATGGAAAGAATTCAGACTGACCCCAAACTCAGGTTTTAAGATGGTAGGCTTTAGGAGTTCCCACTGGTGAGGTTTTATGTTATGGTATCTAAAACACACTTATGTTTACAAACAGAAAAATCCAGCAATATGGGGCTCATGTAAATATTTTAAATTATTACAAGTAGAAGAGAGCTTGGGCTTCCTAGGGGATTAAATAGGAACTCAGAGCAATATACTTTGAGGAACGTTAAGTCTTAATGTTCCTTCCAAGATAAGCAGGTTGCAGAATGGGTTCTTTGAAACTGAATGAGTAAACTTGCTTTGTATGAGTGTTAGCTGTGAGCTATCTAAATGATGGGGAATGGTTACACAAAGTATGATTTTGAAATTAAGAACAGGCTTATCTCTCTGGCTTGAGAAGGAAAAGACAGGGAATAGAAATCTTGCTCAACCAAAATTGTCATGAAATGTTAAATAACAGGTTAAACAGGAAAGGTGTCTGAATTCACACTGACTTATTCCACTAATTTTTTTTTTTTTACGAAAATTGATATTCTTTTAACTTAAAAAAATAGACTTAAATTGAATATTTTAGATATTTACTTTTAAATGTACTTAATGGTCACAAATCTCTAACTTGATCAACATTACTGGTAATATTACCATTGATTATTATTAATGAATAAAAAGTATTTACCTGAAAAATGTCCATTATCACCAATAAAAGAAGAAATTAAGAAAAATATTCACTTTTTTATATTAGAGCTTAGTTTCTACCTTAGGTGACAAAGGTAGAAATATTTTTATCTAATATAATTGTAATAATCATTTAAAGGATTTGCAGATTTTAACAATTTCATGTGACACGATTTCTTAACATCTGAACCAGGGGCTCTACTGCCCTCTCATGGACATTATAGAAGTAGCAAGAAGAATAAAGTTGTCAACTTAAAAAGGGTAAACAAAATGAACTTAGTTTAAATAAAGTCTGCTATTTGTAACAGACCCACTATAAAATAAGTGCTTTTCATGCAAAATATTGTTTTTATGAAATGTCATAAAATGTTTAGACACAGGTACTTTAAACAATTATGAAGTAAAATAAAGGGCATTTTACTCACAGTATTATAAACTGTGAAATTGCTAATGTCCCTTTTACTTCCAAAATCCCATTGTTCTAAAGTATGCCATTATTTTCCTGAGTTTAGTAGTCTCAGGTGACTGGCATAGAGAAAATGATTTCAGTTTGGTAATCCCTCCAAACTGTAAAGTGTTTTGCCATAATTGATAAATTTCTTCATGGAACAAAAAGAAACCTTAAAAAACTGTAAATATAAGTAGAAATCCAAGCATGGTGCTTGACATCAGGGGTTGCATTTGTGGGGTGAGGAAGGGAGTGAGAACATGGTTGCTGCATATAGTTGTACAGGTTGTAGATTGTACATCTCCCAAGGATGTTGCCTAGATAAGACATTTAAAAATGATTGCCCGCATGTAAATTACAACATTAGGTATACTTCTAGTATTTTGAATTAAGCAATTCAACATTTTTTTCCAATGCTATCACTAGGAAGTTAGGGAAGTTCATTCATGTTGGTGTGGAAGAACAAATTCTCTCTGGTTAAGAGAAACAAAGAGCAGATAGCTGTTGTGTCTCTGAAGCCTGATATCCTTGATCTGAGCTAGCACCTCTTCCATTAACAGTCACAGTTCGGGTTTAGAATTTCACAGGCCTTAGGAACATGATGTAAGCACTATTTTAACACTGTTTCTTAATTCATTTCATACATACACATTTGAGCATATCACATGTACGTTCTATTACTGCTTTATACATAAAAGAGTTTTAGAAAAATTTGTAAGTCTTATGTCTTATAACATTATCGACCAGACTGAAACATTTTTAGTTTTTAACATGGAATATATCAGAGACATAAGAAACTATCACCTGCTATTGTATTGTTTTTCAGGGATTACCTAATTCTAAAAAATTTAGTATTAATTGTCTTAAATGTCAAAGAATCAAGTCCAGATTAACTGTTCTAGAGGGACTACAGAGCCCACCAGTGGGACGTCCTGTGGTGCTGCCAAGAATACCACCTGCCTGGTGACCTTTGCCATTGGCATTGGCTTCAGAAGCAATCTGCTTGGAGCTTAATATCGAAAAAACACCTTGTCAGCTACTTAACATGGAATAAGAATCTAAACCAACATCAACATCCCCACTGCTGTAAAATTACTCACAAGAAATATTAAATAAAAATTACTAGCCAGTCACTTATGTCCAATTTTACCAAATCCATAAAATCATCTTTTCTTGTCACATAAACAGAAATGCAGTCTAAATTAATTTACTTCTATTTTATTCTTAAAATGTTTTATTTAGACATAATTTGTTGGGAGGAATATACTTGTGTCTGTGAAGGCTTAAATGATTTTTCATTAATAATTCTTATCACATTTTATTGCTCTATCCTCTATTTTTTCAGTTGGTCTTGATTCCATAATGGCCCTCTCCTCTAGCATTTTAGAGTTGCTCTCTTTTAAGTCACTATTTCTACCAAAATAAGTTTTGATCATTTGCTCTGCTTTTATAGATGGTTTATGGTTATTTCAACCACCCTGCAGGACAGGTTGCTGGCATTTCTTAGGTGGTGGTAGATTGGAAGATAGGCTGTTTATTATCTCTCTAGTGGATTTTCTGTTAGTGAATTCCCTGGGATCTCTGTGCTGAACCATTTTAGGAGATATTTGATGAGTTTTTATTAGTGAATATTTATTCAGTATCTACTGCATATTAGGTATTGTGGCTTTATTTTTTATTTTTTTGAGACAGGATCTCACATTGTCACCCAGGCTGGAGTACAGTGGTATAATTTTGGTCATCCTTCTGCCTCAGCCTGTCAAGTAGCTGGGACCACAGGCATGCCCCAACATGCCCGACAGTTTTTTTCTTTCTGCGGGGAGTGGGGGAGAGACAGGATCTCACTATGTTGACCAGATTAACCTTGAACTCCTAGTCTCAAACCAACCACTCGATTCACCTTCCTGAAGTGCTAGGATTACAGGTGTGATTCATTATGTTCTTCCCCATTTTTTTTTTCAAAGATGGGGAAAGTAATGAAGGTAGAGTGTCTTAGTTTACTAGGACTGCCACAATAAAATGCCAAAGACTGGGTGGCTTAAACAACGGACATTCATCCCTCACCTTTCTGGAGGATAGAAGTCTAAACTTCAGGTTTTGGAAGTTCGGTTTCTCCTTTGGCCCCTTTCCTTGGCTTGCAGATGACTCCTTCCCGCCGGGTCCTCACAGGATCTTTTGTGTGCTGCCTGTCTTCCTGTTCTTATGAGGACAACAGTCATGTGCATTAAGGACTCTACCCTTATGACCCTGTATAAGCTTAATGACTTTAAGAGTTCTATCCTCAAATACTGTCACACTGGGGAATAGCGCTTCACAGACGAACTTAGAAGAGAGAAATAATTCAACCCTTAACACACAACACAGCAATGAAATATTCTAGCTTTGAATTCACACCACCATAGTTTGAATTCCATCTCTGCTCTTTACTAACTGCACAATACTACACAAATCATTTAAAAGATAACTAAGCTGTCTTAACGTATTCACCTAAATTTAGTGAGTAGTAATATAATGTGGCTTATAGTGCTATCAATTAATACTAAAACAAAAATCTCTATGAGGCAGTTCTTGAAAAAAAGGTTTAAATATGCTTTCTTGCTTACTTTTTATACACGTAATACATTTCATAGGAACCAAAACAAACAAGCCTTTGAAAAATATTTTTAAATGACTACAATATTAAAAACAAAGACTCTTAATGGCAGAAGGAGCTTTGAGACCATCTTTTTTACACCCATAATCCAAAATTGTATTTTTCTTCTCACTAGACAATATTAAATATCTGAAAGACTACTGAAAATAACACATAGAAATAGAAAGTTGCTCTATATCTAAATTATTTTTATTTAAAGAGAGCTCAATAAAGCCGCCTGGTTGTTGCCTACTGTGAATTATGTTTCTCTAAAACAATGTGTTTTCATTTTATCAACTTCATCATTAAAGCCAAAATCTAAAGAACCGTAATTTCAACCTCCCTCTTTCACTTACTTCTAAACACTCACTGTCTTAGTGATCTGTAAATAATTGACCAGCCAAGCACTGAAGCACAAAGACAAATAGATCAATAGTCCTCCTGCAAGTGCTTACAGCAGAGAGAGAAACCCTGTTTCCCTTCATTTCCTACTGCACAGGACCTCGTGTTTGAATCAATCCACAGTCTGCAGCCCCTAGATTTAACTCAGCATGCATAATCAGCAACAACTGCTGAAGTCTTTGATTAAACTTTTAAATTGCCTCTTAATATGATGTAAATGGAAAAAGGTATTGATTAAAGAACCATAAAATGGTAACCTGTTAAAATGAGAAAGGAAAAATGCTTTGAGTTTGTGAGCCTGTATAGAAGGATGACTAGTGCGAACAATGCACAAAGAATCTCCAATGCACAAATGCAAAACAAACAGTAATCATACCTACTGGTCCTCTTGTTCATGGGCTTGAGAAACTTTGGGGGAGTTGTTGAATAAGGTGATTTTTTTCAAATAATGAAAATTGAGAAGAACTGTTGGGAAAACATAATCACTAAATATAACTAGGCAGCTTAACTTCAAAATGCATTTTAAAACTTTTCTTTCCCTTTCTCTTGGGTTTCAAGATATAACCTTGAAGTAAACTGCAGTAGCTTTTTCCTGTAGCCTTAAAATAGACTCTATGTCCCTCACTTTCTCACTGTATACATTGCCTTCACATTTATCTAACTATATGCTAGTACCTAACTATGTGTCTCACAAGTTCAAGGGGCTATTCTTAAGACAGACAGACCAAGCCTGGAGACCCAGCTACAGAATTCCAGAGAATAATTCAAAGTGGCTGGCTAACAACCTAGCTATTAAGAAGATGTCAGCCCAAGTCAGGTAGATTGTGACCCATGATAGCCACCAGAGCAACACACACAAACATCGTGTTCAGCCTAATTTTTGTCTGCCTTCTTTATCAAGTTTTCCTTTTTTAAATCCCTTTCTTTCCCCCCCAAAATAAAAGCTGTTACTTTAGGTAAAATCTGACTGCTTCCCCTTTACTAGTTTTAGTTAATAAATTTACCTTCATTCTACCAGACCTTTCTCTTACTAACTGAAGCCTGCAAGTGACAGGCATCAGAACTTGCAATCAGTTAGACATGAAAAGGTTTCCATTGTTTACCTAGAAAAGTGTTTTTTTCCCTCAACTATGATTGATTCTGGATTTTATAGAAGTAACTAGTTGTGCATCTCACTTACCAATACTAGTATTCTCTCAAATATAAAATTATATTAAATGAAATCTTTTCTAGTATGAAAAATGTATTTAATCACACTAAAAATACTGAGCACTAAATATACCTCAAAATCTTTTCTAGGTGCTTTAGCAATAAACAAAAGTGACGAAGCTCTCTACCTTGCAGAGCTTCATTTCAAAAAGGGAAAGAGAAAATGAGTAAGATAACAAGTATCATATATGGTTTGTTGAATAATAAGTTCTGTTGGAAAGAAGGAGAACAGAGAGTATATGTAAGGGGGAGGTGTCTTCACTTCCTTCTTTCCTATATTCCTTTCTGTAAAAGTGATCATCTTCTCTGGTAGTGTGCTTTCATTTTCTGCTTTTTATTTTTCATGTATCCATTGAAGGCTTTTTTTTTTCTGAGACAGACTCTCACACTCCAGAGTTGCCCAGGCTGGAGTGCAGTGGTGCAATCTCGGCTCACTACAACCTCCGCCTGACAGGTTCAAGTGATTCTCCTGCCTCAGCCTCACTAGTAGCTAGGATTACAGGTGACCACGACCACACCCAGTTAATTTTTGTGTTTTTAGTAGAGACAGGGTTTCACTGTGTTGTCCAAGCTGTTGTTAAACTCCTGACCTCAAGTGAGCTGCCCACCTTGACCTCCCAAAGTGCTAGAATTACAGGTGTGAGCCACCGTGCCCAGCCCTCAAGGTTTTTTGATTCAAAATTACCTTAAGGCTTACAAATATTATCTCATAATCTATTATATTAAATGGATGACAACTTAACTGTGATTGCAAAAACAACCAAACAAACTAAACAAGCAAAGGGAAAACTAATGAAATTCTACACTTTAACTTTACCCTCTCCTACTTTTTCACTTTTTTTTCCTATTTATATCTTATTATACTATCTATGTCTTTAAAAGTTATAGTTATTATTTTTGATAGGTTCATATTTTAGTCTTCCTACTCAAGATATGAGTAGTTTACATACCAGAATTGCAGTGTTATAATATTCTGTAGCTGTCTGTGTACTTACTACCACCAGTGAGATTTGTACCTTCAGATGATTTCTTACTCGTTACATCCTTTTCTTTCAGATCGAAAAATTCTCTTTAGCCATTCTTGTAGGTTATGTCTAGTGTTGATAAAATCGCTCAGCTTTCGTCTGGGAAGCTCTTTGTTATACCCTTAATCTTTTAAGATTTTTTGCTGGATATACTATTCTAGGCTAAAAGTTTTTTTCCATTAGCACTTTAAATATATCATGCCACTCCCTCCTAACCTGTAACGTCTGCATTGAGAAATCTGCTGCCAGATGCACTGTAGCTCCTTTATATGTTATTTTTTATTTTCTCTTGCTGTTCTTAGAATCCTTTCTTTATTCTTGACCTTTGGGATTTTGATTATTAAATTTCTTGAGGTAGTCTTATTTAGATTAAATCTGCTTGGTGTTTTATAACCTTCTTGTAGTTGAATATTTAATATCTTTCTCTAGGTTTAAAAAGTTCTCTGTTGTCTCTTTGAATAAATTTTCTTACCTATCTCTCTGTCTCTCTCCCTCCTCTTTAAGACCAATAACTCAAGTATTTATATTTTTAAGGCTATTTTCTAGATCCTGTATGTGTGCCTTATTATTTTTCTTTTGTGTCTTCTGACTGTGCATTTTCAAATAGTCTGTCTTCAAGCTCACTAATTCTTTCTTCTGCTTGATGAATTATTCTGCTGAGAGACTCTGATGCATTCTTCAGTTTTCCAGTTGAATTTTTACAGACGAGCTCTGTAAAATTAACAGAGCAGCAGAATTTTGCAGAGCAGTTCCAAAATTTCTGCTTGATTCTTTTTAATTACTTCAATGGCTTTGTTAAATTTATCTGATAAGATTCTGAATTCCTTCTCCTGTGTTTTCTTGGATTTCAATGAACTTCCTCAAAACAGCTATTTTGAATTCTGAAACATCACATTTCTTGTCACTCTGAAATTGGTCACTGTTGCTTTCTTTAGTAGAATTAGATATTTATTGTAATGTTTGCAGTCTGGGCTTGCCTGTACCTGTCCTACTTGAGAAGGTTTTCCAAATATTTAATGGGAATTGAGTGTTGTGATTTAAGTCTTTGGTCACTGCAGCCACATGAGTATTAAGCAGCACCCCATGCCCAGTAACTTTATGACTCTTTGAGACTTGTAGATGTATCACCATGGTGGTCTTCGGTAAGATCCAGGATAACTCCGTGGATTACATGGCAGAGTCTCTTGTTGTCTTTCCTTACTTTCCCCCAAACAAATGGAGTCTACTTGTGCTGAGCTGCTTAGAGATGGGGGAGTGGTGACACAAGCATTCCCATGACCACCACAGCAGGGACTGTGGTTGGTCACACCTGAAACAAGCTGGGTCGTGCCTAAGGCCTGTTGTGACTATTCCATGGATACTGCTCAATTGATTCAAGGCCCAAGGGCTCTGTCAGCAGGTACTGAATCCTGCCAGGACTAAGTGTTTTTCTTCAGTGCAGCAGGTTCCCTTCTGGCCCAGGATGCATCTAAAAATGCCATCTATGAGTTAGGGACTGGTATCAGGGGCTTTAGGAATTGGCTTGGTACTTTCTTTTACTGGGGTTAAGCTGCGACTCAGGTTGCAAGACAAAGTCCTCTTTATTTATCCCTGTCCTTTCCTGAAGCAGAGTCTCTGCCCATGGCCATGACTGATTCAGACTTGTGGTGACTGTAGCCTGGATACCACTGGTGTTTATTTAGGACCCAAGGGCTCTTCAGTCAGAAAGTGTTGAGTTCTCCTGACTCAGTCTCTTTTTTTCAGTGTAAGATGTTTCCTTCTCACCCACGGTGGGCCTAAAAATGCTCTCCAGGAGCTAAGGCCTGGAATTGAGGCATTTAGGAGTCTGCTTGGTGCTTTATTTCACGGTGGCTGAGCATGTGCGAAAGTTGTAAGACCCTTCCCTCTCTTTTCCTCAAATAGGAGTCTCTCCTTATGGCTTCCACAACTGAGAGTGTCCTGTGTCACACCTAAAGCCAGCTTAATACTGGGTCTTGCCCAAGGCCCATGATGACTGCTGCCTGGCTGCTGCTGACGTTTATTCAAGCGCCAAGGATTGCTTGGTCAGTAGGTGGTGAATTCTTCCAGAACCGGGTCCTTCTTTTCAGGCCATTGGGATACTTTGCGGCCCTGGGTGGGTCTAAAAACATCATCTGGGAGTTATGGCCTGGAGTTGGGGCTTAAGGACTCTGTTTGATGCTTTATTTTTACTGTGGCTAAGCCGGAATCTAAGTTGCAAAAAAAAGTCCTCTTTACTCTTACATCTTCTCTGAGAGCTGCCAGGTGCGCTGCCTGGAGTTGGGAGAGGAGTCATGCAAGTACTCCCTTAGCCACCCCAGCTGGTATCTTACTAGCTCATATGTACCTGAAGTCCACTGGTTTCAAACCAAGAACAGCACCAGAACTCACCCAGGAATTAATTACAATCCTTGTGGCCTAGACTGCCTTTCATGTTTATTTAGGAACCCACTGTGGCTTAGCCCACTGTGGTGGGTATTGCTAGAACTCCAGTTCTGAACAACTGGGATGGATGATTCCCCCTTGGGTAGGGCTGCTCTAAATGCTTCCTCCAAGCTAGCAAAATCTGCCCTGTGTTGCTTTCTGCTGTGACAGGAAAGCACCAAGTTCCAATGCAAACTTCCACTTTTCCAATGCAAAGTTCACTACACTTTCTCTCCCGCAAGAGCACAGATTCTCTTTTCCCATACCATACAGCACTGCTAGGAGATGGGACGGGGCGATGTAGACAATTCAAGACTGCCTTTTCTACAGTCTTTACTACCTCTTTCCTTAGTATGATGTTAGAACCAGGTACTATGATTTCTCACCAGATTTTTAATTCTTATAAAGGTGTTTCTTGTGTGGATAGTTGTTCAATTTGATATTCCTTTAGGGGAATAATCATTAGTGGGTTCTGTTTGGCCATCTTGCATCACCACTATTTATTTTTATTTATGACATACTAGTGTAGGCATTAATTAGCTATAGACCATTTGTTTCTGGAGCTTGGAAGACAGATCCAGGCTAGAAAAAAATACTGAGAATCATGCATGCTTAGAGAACAGTTATGACTGTTCATGACATTTGGATAAAATCTATAAGCTAATGCAATAAAACAAACAGATTCATGACATTTGGATAAAATCTACAAGATAATGCATAAAACAAAAGAGTTCCAAGAGCTAAGCCCTATAGCACTCCAACATTTGCAAGTCAGGGTGGGCAATGAGGAGCTAGCTTATAAGACAGGGAAGATGTGGTTGGGAAGGTTGGCAAAAGAGTCTGGTAAAACAAGACTTGAGCTGACCATTGGATTTAGCAGCATGAAGTCACTGGTGACCTTAAAAAGAACAGTTTCAGTGAACAGGTAAAGGAAGCAAGCCTATTTGAAGTAGATTCAAAAAAATTTTTGGAAGAAAGAAATTGCATATAGGTGATGGGGGGATGGAGGCAGCAAACCATATTGCCATGTATATACCTATGCAACAATCCTGAATGATCTGCACATGTACCCCAGAATCTAAAATATAATAAAAATATATATTAAAAAAATAGAAAGAAAATGCATTATTTAGGTTGGAAAATGGGAGAAAGATGGTAAAGAACATTTTCCCTGAATTTCTGACTTGTGAAAGTATAGTAGTAATAAAGATAATGCTATTCTGAAAAAAAAAAAAAGAAATTGCATAAACCTAGTAAAAGCCTCTATAAAGGGAAAGAAGTAGGTAGGGTTGAAGTAGAGACAAAAATGAAGTGAATATTTTTAATATGAAAGAATAGTATATTTTAATATTGATGAGAAATACCCAAGAAAGAATGAAAAATGATGTATCAGGAGAGAATAAAAAGAACTGTTACAAGATGAAATGGGACTAAAAAGAGGACAGAGCAAAGGTATAAGTGAAGGGAAGGCCATTGAAAAGAGAACAGATGTTTATCCAGAGGTAAAGGAGTGACGGCAGAGCATATGATCACAGATCCAGCTTGGCAGGGAGATTTCATAGAGGGAGTCTGTGAAAGGTCATGTTGATCACTTCTACTTTTATAGCCAGAGTTATCTGATGAGAATACAGATGAGAGAAAGCTATTAAAGCTTAAGGAGTGAGGAAAAGTATGAAAAAAATCATCCAGTGGATTGAAAGAAGGTATGAACCAGGGAAATACAATATGATTATTTGGTAGCATTAAGAGCCCACTGGAGGCTGATGCTAATGAATTTAAAATGAAATAAGCCAGTACGGGAGTCTGAACATACATGTTGAGTATGTTCACTCATAGTGGTGCAAGCCTGGAGTAGAAGGAGAATTGCATTATGTAGTTAGAGTTGACATTTTGTTCATCCAGTGATAAAAAGGAAAAAATGTTTATGATATATACAAATAAATGATTATAATGGTGCTATGGTCTGAATGTTAGTGTCCTTGTCAAACTCATTTCTTAAAAATCTATGGTGGTAATGGTATTTGGAGGCAGGATCTTGGGTCACAAGGGTAGAACTCTCATGAATGGCAATAGAACCCTTACAAAAAAAGACCTAGAAAGACCTTTTGCAACTTCTGACACACAAGGACACACAAACGCAGTGCCATCTATGAACCAAAAACAGACTTTATCAGACACCAAATCTGTTGGTGCTCTAATCTTGGACTTTTCAGCCTTCAGAACTTAGATAAATACATTTCTGTTATTTATAATCTACCCAGTTTATGGTATTCTGTAATAGCTGTTCAAACAGACTAAGATAAATAATAAAATATACAATTTAAGCTGAAAAAGGGGGAAACTAAGATGTGAGTAAGTTTCAGAGGAGAGTTGGTAGGATCAACGCAAAAAAATAGCCCAAATTTATTTCAACATATGCTTCAGTATACTCTAAAAACCAGTGTTTCACTGAATACATTTTCTGAAAAAACATTTCCTCTAGATGAATTATAGAAGCATTACTGAATAGCAATAACAATTAGCAATCTTTAATATTTCAGATTACTGTCTAAAGATCTAGTATATAAGAGATAGTAATACTATATAAATAATTACCCACGTTTTTAAGATTAACTCATCTAAAAGGCACTAAAATTATACTTGTGATTTCATTCTATTCTGAAATTACACAAATACATCTTATGTAAAGTGCTAAAGATATTTTAAAACTTAAAGAAAAGATTAACCCATCCAAGTTATTCACCAAGTATTCTGTTAACTTATGAAAAAATAACTCGATAGGTTCAGATGGTGTAAACACTATAAAGTTACTGTAAATTGTTCTGTTTTAAAATGAAAAGGTTAGACTAGAAAATCTCTATAGTTTCCTTAAGGAATAAAATTCTAGGTGTTTATGAAACCTAACTGGTTTATTAAGTGAAATTGCAGTTAATTTATCTCTTTTAATAAAATAGAGGTTAGTTTTATAAAAATAATCTTTAAAAAGTACCCTCCCATATTCCCTTCCTGTAGATTAAACGAAGGATATGGATTCTTAAATATCTTCAGCTTTGGGAAACATTTCTTATCATCAACATCCTTTTTTATTACTTCACAAATAAAATTTCCTTATATCCTTCTCAATAACATGAAAATTTGAGGTTTAAAAAGGCAGTCTCATCAGACTATGCAGTAGAATGTTGAACACAAACTCTCTATGTGGGGTGTGCAGGTGTGTCTGTGTGTGAAAGAGATGGAGGAAAGGAGAGGAAGGAAAAGAGAAAGGGAGTGAGAGAAAGGTTATGAAACAGGCAATTCAAAAACCTGCTATTATTTTATGCTAGAATACAGCATTATGATCACATTAAAATAAGGATGATTAATTAAATTTGATACAGATTGCATATCTGGTTTAAGGTATGATAAAGTAATAAGCACATTGCTTAATCTTTTACATTAATTTTTATTTCTACTTAGCAAGAGGACTAGGGTGGAATACTCTATTTCTTCTACTATGTAGAACTAAAAACCCTAGACAAAATATATAAAGCAACTGTTAGAAGACTCTGAAAAATTCAGAAAATAAGTCAGACTACCCAGATACCTCAGTACTCAAGGAATGCCTTCTAACCCATCCCCAGCCCTGCACTAAGACAAGCAGAGGGGCCATCCTACTCTTCTCCACAAACATAGCATCTGTGGAGATTGTGCTCTGGACTAGGCAAAGGATAGCAAAAGAGTAGCATCTCCCCCTCAATCCCAACTACCGAGTAAAGGGATAATTATGAGAGACACCACCACCAAAAAAAAGAAACTCTTTGTGTGTGAAAATCTGAACAGGCCCATGAGTAGTTCAAATAAGAAACTGTATAGAATGTTCTATAAACTGCAGAAAGGCAGAAAAAGGGAAACAGAAAGAAAAATCAGGGAGAAAAAAACAGAAAATAATCAATGTATAGACTTAAACACTAAAATATCAACAATTTTATTCAATATAAATTGTCTAAACACACCAACAAAAACAGATTATCAGATTAACTAAAACCTGCCAACTGTATATTATCAAGAAGAAATACACTGTAAATATAATGATATATGTTAGTTAAAAGGAAAAGGATAGGACAATAAATATAAACACTAGTCAAAGGATACTGAAGTGTTATATTAATATTAGACAAAATTTAATTCAGAAAAAAAAATCACAAAGTTTCAATTTACCAAGAATATGAAACAATGTTAAATGGGTATGTCCCTAGCAATGGAGCTTCCAAATGCTTGAAGCAAAAATGGCATAACTCAAAGAAAAAATATTAGAGACTTCCAAACCTTTCTCTTAGTAATCATGAAAACTACTAGAGAGAAAATCAGCAAGAATATGGAAGATCTAAACGCCACCTTCAACCAACAAAATCTAACTGAAAATTATAGAATACTCCACCAAACAGTAGCAGAATACATATTTTTTTCAAGTGTACATGGGACATTCACCAAAAGAGGTTATATCTAGCCTATAAAACAAATCTCTCATCTTAGTTAATTATGTACAACAGAATACCTAAGACTGTATAATTTACAACGAACAGAATATTATTTGGCTCACAGCACTAGAGGCTGAGAAGTCCAAGACTGAGAGGCCACAGCTGGCAAGGGTCTCCTTGTTGCATTCTACCATGACAGAAGGCAGAAGGGCAAAAGAGAGAGAGAGAGACAGTGACAAAAGGGGGACCTAACTCCTATTTTTATAAGGTACCCACTTTTGGCCATAATGACATTATAAGGACAACCTAGTCACCGCTCATTAGGTCCAACCTCCCAACACTAGTACACTGAAGATTATGTTTCCAGAGCATGAATTATGGAAAGGATTGCATTTCTATAAATTAAAAATAAAAATCATACAAAGTATATTCTCCAATCATAAGAGAATCATATTAAAACTCTTAACCAGAAAGAACACCCACACATAGCCCTACCTACACATCTATCTTATTTTTATATACAAGCAATAACAACTGAAAACAGAAGTTTAAAATACAATTTATAATAGTTTCAAACACTGTAACACTTAAGTATAAATCTAACACTCCAGGCATTGTATGTTAAATCTACATTGTATGTAGATTTAAATCTTAAATAAATGGAGAGACATACAACATTTGGAAAGAAAACAGGAAGATCTCCAAACACCTGGTTAGGCACTTTTCCCAGTCCTATTCAACGACATATTGAAAATCTTAGTCAGTATAATGAAGCAAGAAAATCAAAGACCTGCAAATTCAAAAGAAACAAAACCATCCTTATTTGCACACATATTGGCCACACAGAAATTTGCAAAGAATGTATAAGAAAGCTCCTATAACTAATAAGAGAGTTTGTCAAGGCCAGCAGAAATAAGGTCAGCACACACACACACACACACACACACACACACACACACACACACACACACACGCATACACACCCTGCATACACACCTTTCTTATTTTTACACACAAGCGGTAACAATTGAAAACAGAAATTTAAAATACATGTATAATAGTTTCAAACACTATAACACTTAATTATAAATCTAACGCTCCAGGAATTATATGTTAAATCTACAAAGACTTAGTAAACGGAGAGACATACAACATTCATGAAATGAAAAACTCAACATAGTAAAAATGTCAACTCTTCCTGAATTGATCTATTGGTTAAATGTATTCTTATTCAAATCCCACTAAAAGTTTCGTAGATATAATAAGTTGACTCTACAACTTAAGGAAAGAAAAAGAAACTAAGGAGCTACAACAGCTAAGATTTTTTTAAAAAAATAAAATTTGAATCACTACATTACCCACTATTAAGACTTACTATAGAGCTACAGTAATTGGCCACTGTAGTTTTGGTAAAAAATTACAGACATAGACCAATATAACAGAAGAGAGAGTCCAGAAATTGATTCACATAAGTACAGCCAACTGATAATTCACAAAGTTGCAAGAACAATTAAATAAAAGTTAGTCTTTTAATAAATGATACTAGGACAATTGCACATCTACAGGCAAAAACAATAATAACCTTAACCTCATACTTTACATAAAAATCAACTGAAAATAGATCAAACTCTTAATATAAATATGCTACAAAATTAATACGGGAAAATAGAGGAGAATGTCTCTGTGACCAAGAGCTAGTTAAGAGATCTAACACATGACACCAAAAGCGTAATCCATATAAGGGGCCAGGTGTGCTGGCTTATGCCTGTTATCCTTGCACTTTGGGAGGCCAAGACAGGTAGACTGCCTGGGATATATGGTGAAAATGTCATCTCTACTAAAAAAAATATATATATATACATACATATACATACATACATATATATACATATATATATACATATATATATATATATATATGAATATGAAAGGTGGTACATGCCTGTGGTCCCAGCTACTCAGGAGGCTGAGGCATGAGAATCACTTGAACCAGGAGGCGCAGGTGGCTGCGAGCCAAGATCATGCTACTTCATTTCAGCCTGGGTGACAAAGTGAGACTATCTAAAAAAAAATATCAACAATCTACATATCATCACAAAATTAAAACCCTTTCTCAGATAAACACATTGCTAAAAAATGGCAAGTTATAGACTGGGAGAAAATATTTCCAAACCACATTAGCAATCAAAGATCTGTTTTCAGAATAAAGAATTCTATAAAATCAATAATAAGTGTAGGAAAAATCCAATTTACAAATCAGAAAAGGAGTTAAACAGATATTTGATCAAAGAGGATATGTAGATAACAAATTAGCACATTGCTTTTTTGATCATTGCCAAAACTTGGGAGCAACCATTATGTCCTTCAATAGAAGAATGGATAAACAAATTATGGTACATTCAAAAAATGTAATATTATTCAGCAATAAAAAGAAGTGAAATATTGAGCTACTAAAAAACATGGAGGAAACTTAAATGCATTTTCTAACTGAGAAAATCAATCTGAAAGGCACACACTGTAGAATTCCAACAATATGACATTCTGGAAAAAGCAAAACTATGAAATCAGTAAAAAGATGAAGGATTCTCTAGGAGGAATAGAGGGATGAATAGATAGAGCAGAGAGGATTTTTAGGGGAGTAAAACTATTCTCTATGACCATGTAGTAGTGGATATATATCATTTTGCATTTGTCAAAACCCACAGAATTTATAACACAAGGATTGAGCCCCAATGTCAACTATGGACATTACTTAATAATTTACTATTACCTAAAATAATACTTGGGCAGATGGGGCATATAGGATCTTTCTTTACTTTTTACTAATTTTTCTGTAAATCTAAACTACTTAAGAATAGTTCATTAATTAGAAATGTAAGATGTCAAGCAAACAACAACAAAAATACATGAGAAGATAAAGGACATCATTTGTTATTTGGAAAATGTAAGCTAAAAGCACAATGAAATACATCTACACTCCCATTAGAATGGCTAAAATGAAAAGAATATACTGACAAAAGTTTCATCAAGAACTGATGAGGACGTGAAGAAACTGTCTCTCACGTAGTGCTACTTGCAATATACAATAGTACAGCCACTTTGGATATCATTGTGGCAGTTTCTTATCAAGCTAAATCCAGCAGTTGCATTCCTAAATATCCTAAAGAAATGAAAAATTATATCCTCACAGAACTCTATACATAAATGTTCATTCATAGAAGCTTTATTTGTAATATTCAAAAGTCTTTCAACTGGTAAATGAATAAACTGTAGTACGTCATCTATACAATGAAATAATAGTAATAAAAAGGAACTGATTACTGATAACACAACTGAGATCTATAATTCATAATAATGCCTAAAAGAAGCCATTCTGAAAGAATAAGACTATGCACTGCATGGTTCCATTCATACAATATTCTCAAAACAACAAAATTATAGCGATGAGGAAGAGGCAGAGGTTGTATTATAAGGACGTTGGGAGTAGAGCAATTCTGTATCCTGGTTGTGGGCATGGTTATGCAAGTGTATCCATGTAATAAAATTTCACAGAACAATACCAAAAAAAGCATATATAAGAGCTAGTACAATCCAAGTAAGTTCATAGTTTAATAATATACCAAAAGCAATTTCCTTGTATGATAAAGTATTATGGTTTTATAAGGTGTTATCTTTGGAGAAAGTTGGGTGAAGAGTATGTGAAAACTCCCTATTATTTTTTGAAACATCTTAAATTATTTCAATAAAAAGCTAAAATGTTTTGGATAAATAATATACATTTTGTGGGAAAATCCATATAAATCAATATAAATTCTTAAGGTGTGGCCATTTCTAAAATTGTTTTCTTGAAGGCCAAGAGGCAGGAAAAGGTTGTCCTAGAGTTATTTATTTCCATTATTATCAGAAGACAATGGGACAATACATTACCCTATTTTTTTAATCATCCAGATTTTGGGGTTACTGACTCTTAGGTTCACACAGAATAAGGTACACTGAAGATCAAACAACTGCTGAACTTAACCACAAATTGTGTATCAGTATCACCAGGATTCATGTGCTGAGCAATTTATGGTACAACTTCTCAGAGATTAAGAGATTTACTATAGCCCATGTGAAAGCCAGTTATTTAAAGGAAAAGATATTTCATTATTTAAAAATATAAGAGAAGTTTATACTGTTTCTTGAAAGAATAAAAGAACACACAAAAAATAACAAATTACTTCCTTGGATGCTGAATGTACAACTAGAAAAATCCACCAATTCTTCATAGGGTGGCACAGCATTGTTCCCAATGCAATATTTCACTTAAAAAAATTAGCTGGCAAGACTAGTTTTCAAAGAACATATTCACTTTCTCCTGAAATCATCTTATTAATAGAACAAAATGACACAAACATGCATAATTTTGTTATTTAAAATATACACTTCAAAAGAATATGAATTGTTTCCACACTTACACTGTTATAAATCTTGATTTTGTTTACATCTTGAGAAAAGCAAAGAAGGAATCCTAAACTTTGCTGAATTTTCCAAGAATTTTCCTTCTTAAAGGCCAATCCTTAATTATTTGCACCAATGGAGGAGAAGACCAATATGGAGCTCATCCTCAAGGGTCTCTGTGGGGTGACCTGGGGTCATTCACTGACCTGCCGGTCATCCTGTGGGAGCAAGAATTCGGTGAAGAACCAAAAGCACTGGGCCTGGGGGAGCAGGAAGAGGGTAGCATATCAAGAAGCAGAAATTACCTCTGGTGAACATATAGTATGTGCCAATACTTACTACCTATTATCTCTGAATTTACAGTGACCCAATGAAGTCATTATTCAGTTTTTAATTTTATAATTGAAGAAACTAAGGCTTAGAAATAGTAAATATCTTGATCAAGGACAATTAGCAAAGTCAAGTTCAGTTATCTTTATCCCAAAGATGGTACTCTTTGCTTTGTGGTATTTTTTTGCCTCTTAAGCATGTTCCTATTGTAAGACACTGACATTGCATTTTAACATTTAACCACGTGACTTATGGTTAAATGATAGTCAATTTTACAGATTGTTAAAGAGCATCATCAGGTTGATAGTTTATTGAGAGTAACTGAAACATGAAAAGACTGTAACTCTCAGGCACAAAGAGCTTGAAAGAACCTTGGAAAACACCCAAGCCTACATCAGGATGAAATGTTTAGGCCACAGTATTACTAGGTGTTGTTTCACTGTACCATGATATGTTTTTTTCAGTATGTTCTTTACCAGTGTTTTTACTATGTGTTTTTAACCAAAAATTTTTTTTATTTACCAGCTTTCTACTAGGAGATTATATGTATAATAAATTAGATTTGGGGAGTTTCATTTCAAATACAACAACTGTTATTTCTTTGGTTTATTTGATCTTATTTCCATAGCTCCTTTCCTTATGTCTTTAAAAAAAGCCAAATTTAAATTGCTGATTATAATAAAGTCCAATGTAGAGAACCAATCAAACTAGACAGTTTAATTCTGAAGTTATGAAAAAAGCACCTATTAAATTTCCATGTACCAACATTTATTTCTTTATTAACATTTTAATTTACAGCATTTATTTAACCTGTAGCTGCTCTCTCCTTCCTCCTCTACTGTGGTCTCCAACCTGAAAAGCATATCTGCACAGATTGCATTAATAGTATAGAATAGATCAATCAGAGTCATTGCTTTCTGGAAGCCATCAGCCAAACAGAGTCTCAGCAGGTGATGAGTGCAGGTAAGATGAAAGAGATCAATGAGATCAATAATCTTGTGGTGTTTATTTCCCAGTTTCCCCCTTGTAGGTCACATGGGTCTGCCTGTTTTCCCAAGCCTAAGGACACAGTTTCTCTCAAAACAGCCATCTCCACAGCATATCTTCCTCCCTGGGTTCCAGAAAGTTCTCTCCCCTTACCACATGAAGAATAGCAATGGTGACCCTCACTATTAACAGTGCAGGGTACTTGCGCTATTACTTGTAGTTTCCTTTTTCACTGCCCATACGTTTGAATGTGTCATTTGTTTCCTCTGGGGCCATGAATGACAATAATAATAAAAAAATATGAGGATAGGGATTCATTTGATATATTCTGTTAAATCGGGCATGTGTTTTATGCATTAAAGTTAAAGATAAATGCAAAGTAAATGGGAAAGACCTTTTCCACACTCCCACACCTCTGTGCTCTCCAGAAGTCCTCACTGTTTACCATTTCTAATATATGTACTAGACCTATTTCTATGAATTCACACACACACTTGCAGATAATTTGTTCTTTCTGGCATACTGAGATACCATGATATATATTTTTCTGATTTGGTTTTAAATATTCCTCTATTGATGGCTACTTTCACATTGTTACCAACAGTAATGCAATGAACATCAACAAACATATGTGATTAACAAATTCCTCTAAAATTTTTACTTAAGATTATGGTCTTAATTTAAACAATTTTATTAAATTTCTGATTCTGTAATTAAATTTCATTTGGAGTTTGAATTCATCTTCCAACCCAGTGAAACATTCTGATCTTAAATTCATGTATAATGTAATATTACATATTATAATATTCATTAAATACATTACATGATTATAATATTCATAACATATATTACATAAATATAATGCCACTCAGCTACTCAGGAGGCTGAGGCAGAAGAGTCGCTTGAAGGCAGGAGGCAGAGGTAGCAGTGAGCTGAGGTCATGCCACTGCACTCCAGCCTGGGCAACAGGATGACACTTTGTCTCAAAACAAAACAAAAACATGCCTTTCAAACACATTTTTATTTTTAGTCAATTGTGAATTTGTTAGTCTTAATTAGTAGATATCATCAATATTACATAGTGATCAGCAGTATTCAAAATTTTTTCTGTTTATTGCTGTACAATTACTCAAGTAAATGTGCAAGTTCATATTCACAATTAAAAAATAAAGTACAGTTATTCTCTTAGTTGTATTTTCAAAATCGAAGTCCTAAGGATTCAAAATCAAAGCCTTAAAGATAATTTATAACTTTATCACAACTTTGGTTTATGATATTTTGGTTAAATAAGTCTCCTTGATGAAAAACATAAAATAGACATGTAACACTTTCTTATTTAATAAGTAATCATAATCAAGACAGAGCTAACTAGAAATACAGTGAAGATGTGTGTGTGTGTGTGTGTGTGTGTAGTCCTAATTAGTTGATACCAGTGATACTACATATCAGCAGTACTCAAAATGTCCTATGTACATACACACATACATTTGAATATATAAAAGGTGAGCTATTACTAGAGAATTTCTTTGAGCATTAGCAACTATAACAACCTTTTAATTTTATGTTCTATGGATATGTTTTATCTGTTCCTTGCAACCACCATGAAATATAGTTTATTAGATTGATACATTAATGGCAAAAACCACAATTACTTTTGCACCAACTTAATACAATTTGTGAATCTGATGTTGAAGATTCAGAGGATAAAATGCCTAAGATTATACAGCTTCCTTTGGAGAAGTCTCCTCTTTTCAAAGACCCTGCTCTTTGAACTACCAATGCTCTTTACACACTAGACAGACCCTTTGCCTATGAAGGAAATTCAGTTTCTAGTAAGACTAATGACACATGGCAGAATAATATGTTTTCCCATCCCTGCCCATGTGGCATTTCCAAATTTATGTCTAAAGGAAGGAATGATTCTGTAGGACAAAAATTATAAATATATGCAATTTGGGGGTTTTGAGTTTCAAAAACTAGCCTTGACTGGGATGGGAATGAGGAGTTAGCAGGGAAGAAATCAGACTTAATCAGTACATTGATAAGAATAAATAAAGATTCAGCTATTCTGTATTTAGACCAGGAAATGATGCATCAGAGAGTAGAGAGTCTAAGAGTGGAGTTTAGAGGCCAGTGGTTTCCCCATCAAAGAGCCCTGTGTCTTAGCCACTGATCACTCTGACCACTAATCTAAGTCAATATGAGAGTTCCCAAACCTCCAAGTAGTTGGAAGTAAGAGAAAAAGAAATCATTTTCCCAATAAAACAGCAAGGGAAACATTTGCTGTGAATCTTAAGAGTAACGGATTCAAGCCAATGCAGAGTCTAGATATTCAGTGAAGGAAGAATGAAACTGTCTGCTGGATTGATGACCACAACACATGCACAGGATCCTGAAATGAGGCAAGCTGTGAACTGCATCAAAACCAATAAAGTTACAAGTACTTCGGGAGTTGTGCAAGCATTCAAAGAAAGGATTAATTAGTCTAAGAGGGAACCATCTGGTCTACTAAAAAAGTAGCAAAGGCCCATTTTTATTTAGAGGATTTCACCTCACATTTCTACATTGTTTCACTAAATTAATATTCATTTGATAAATAGCTCTAGTTAGAATAATTTTATTTCCTATTAAACACACTAAAATTACAAGCATTCCACAGGTATTTCCCATTATAATCGTTAACTGCAATAAACTGAGAGACTGCAACAGTGGGTTGTATTGAATAAAACTTTTTACATGTTTTTGTTTGCTTTCCACTTTGTCTTAAGGTTCATGACTAAAATAAATCAAACCAAATATCCGAAGTAAAATCTGCTTAGATTCTATACTATATTATACTACATATTATTATAATTTACTTTTTATGGATGGTCTGTTTTTATCAACTCTCTGTACTTGTTAAATTATAAACTCCAAGAAGGCAAAGATGTTTGCCTGCAAAAATAAGTCCTAATATTTGTAAAATGAATGAATAACTACATTATATAACACTTTATGATTTTACCTAGAAATATTGATTCTGACATTTTAGTTTTCCTGAGACTATAAACCTAAAATTCTATTCATTAATCTACAGAATTAGATTAACATGCTAGATTGCAGAGTAGACCAAAATAATACGCTTTGATGATACTCTTATGAAAATAAGGGAATTTGTAAGCCAATCTGTCAATTTCTTCTAAACTGTGAAACATATTTGTGAAGTGTATTGTTTTGTTTCATTTTCACATGAGACTATTCTGTTGTTCACCATTAATGGAGGTAAAACAGAAAAATAATTGAGTAAGCTCATCAAATGAAACAAGATTTGGTAACAAAAAAGTACACCCTGGTTGTTAGTAAATCTAATGTTGTATTTAGAGTTACTGAACTAAAGTTATAGTACTAAATATTACTCTTGACATTCTACAGATGCTTGTAATTAGAAAGAGACCAAATAAATAATTTAGAACAAGTGTTAAGGATGCAGTCATAGTGTTAGAATCAAAGTTGAAAGAACTTTAAAATAAATAGCTGTTATCCTTGCTTTCCTAATCTATTTCATTCTCTCCTTGCAAAAGGACTTCAGGTTTCCTTGAATAACCACCTCTCTCCTACTTTTGTAGATTTGTGTGGGGTTGATGCCAGTTCCAAGGGTAGGCATGTGAACCACACCTGGCTTTTCAGAGTGGTACATATACATGCTTTCTGACCGTGGGGATTGTCCATAACCCAAATCAGTTCCACGAATGCTGTTCTGAGGCTTTTGCTGTATTAACTTGGAAAGAGATATTCTCTTTTGTTGACTGTGGTGTTGGTAAAATGGAAGCCTATAGTTGCTGGTGAGGATGGTGTCAATACATAGGAAAACCCACCCGTGAAAAGGGGATTTAGAAATGAAATATTGATGGTAATATCATATGCTTAATATGTATGGGATCTCACTCTAAGTACCTTATATGTATTAATACAACACCACTCAGAAAAAGATAATATTAGGCACATTAGGCAGTCAAGGATACCAAGGTCCAAGGGCATTAAGTAATGTGTGCATTATAAAGCTCAGCAAATATTTTCTCCACAATGAGAGAGTTAGGGTTGAATCTAGGTCCTACTACTCATTGTCCCTAATTCTGCATTGGCCAGAGATTTCAGTGATAAATGAAGTTTTTGCTGCAGAAAGTGGGAAATACTCTTTTTTGCTGAGCTTAAATTTGGGAAAATGGAAATCTGGAGCCATGAGCAATCATGGCTCCAACACAGAAGAAAGTCAACCTAAGGTATGAGGATTTAGAAAAGATGTTTCTAAGGCTGAAATGGAGTAAATACTTCATTTCTGGGATAACTGTTTTATAACTGCATACTTTATAGTAGTTTGATTGTGGCTTATTTTTAGTATTTGATCCCACTTTAACAACTTCATGAGTGCAATTCCAATTGTGTAAAATTTATATAACAACCCTCATATAGAACCATATTAATTCAAGGAAACTCAACTAGAATTCGAATTTGTGCTTTGTAAATTTGTCTTTAGCCATGCATGATGGAGTGGTAAAAGTACAAATTTGCCTGACCTATAAGAGCCACAGCCCAGAAGCAGTAAAAAGTCTTATACTTAAGTAGATTTCACTTAAATAAGTTATTTCTTCTCTGTCATGCCGCCACCTGTAAACCCTCACCTGTACACTGGTTATAGGACAGAACTGCTTATTCAACACCACCCAGATTCTTCAATTAAACTGTAGACCATATTTTTAATCTGTTCTTAGAAAACCTGTGAACCACTGAAGGATGTACTGGCCACAGTTAAAAAATAATTAAATTAGCTGGGCTTGTTGGCTCACGCCTGTAATCTCAGCACTTTGGGAGGCCGAGGCAGGCGGATCATGAGGTCAGGAGATCAAGACCATTCTGGCCATGGTAAAACCCCATCTCTACTAAAATACAAAAAATTAGCTGGGTGTGGTGGCACACGCCTGTAGTCCCAGCTACTCAGGAGGCTGAGGCAGGGGAATTGCTTGAACATGGGAGATGGAGGTTACAGTGAGCTGAGGTTGTGCCACTGCACTGCAGCCTGGTGACAGCACAAGACTCTGTCTCAAAAAAATGATAGTAATTGTTGAATAATTCCACTTGGCATCTATGTGGCTACACACCAAGAATCTGTGTATATGAGTAAACAAGTGAAACTAAGTTTATCTTCAAAAGAGGAGCTGCCGTTGAAAAATAACATGACAAGTTTATGGAACAAAGCAGGAGTATGAACTCCTTCAGATGGTTTAGAAAAGTAAGATCTACACAGTTTTAATTTGTATGGCTTATATAATGGATCTGTCTTACCTTTTATAGGGTCCAGCAGTACTATTTGCCTACCTCCAAGGTTAGGTAATTAATGGAAAATGATCTTAAAACTTTGGGAATTTGTGACTGCTTTTCAAACTATTCTGTCTGAGAAGTACTGAATTGCTTCCTAAAGAAAGATGGACAAAAGCTACAACTCAAGGGACGAGATGACATTAACCCCAGGGTTTCAACTTGCCACTCACTTTTTATCCTATGGCTTTGCTATTAATACTCAAATTTCTGTTTAATGTTGCCTTCAGAGCTGCAAAAAACAGTTAAGTGGAAGTAAAGGGGGCCATGGGCTGGATTTCTGCTAATCAAATTGTGATCCCAGGACCAGCAGCCATGGCATCAACTGAGAGCTAGTCAGAAATGCAGAATCTCACATGCAACTTCGGAGCTGTATCAGAATCTGTATTTTAGACTCCCAGGTGATTTGTATACATGTTAAAGAGTAAGAGGAACTCTGAAATATTTCTCTAAGGATGTTATATGTCCTAAAAGTCTATATTTATATACATGTTAGTATCCCAACCTTGATTTTTCTTCCTGCTGACTGTAGCATTTAACAAGGGCTAATTACAGATAACACTTATTTTATTGAAGGTTAACTATGTTTGCACTAAATACATTACCTAAATTACCTTATTTAATCTTAAAATTATTGCTTCTGAGATGTTATTTACTACACAGGGCACTTATTCTTAAATTTGAGCCTGCCACAGAATCACCCAAAGGGCTCCTTAAGTCAGATTGCTTGACCTACCCCAAGAGTTTCCGATACAACACATTTAAGGTAGGCCCTAAGAATTGAATTTTACCAGGTACTCAGGTGATGCTGATTAGAGTCCCCACCATAGAGGTCCCAAACACAAGTGCCTGTCAATTCACCTACTTGGGTCCCCATCTCAGATACAGGCTATTTATTCCTTACACTCTTAAAACAATTTTCTGGTTAATCCTAGAAGTTGTTTGTATTTCTCTCCTTCCCACAGTTGTTACTACTGATTTTTCCCTTCTTTTCCATGCTGCCTGAATAAGACAATGCATTTTTCCCACCTTTCTTCCTCCTTGCCATGCTTAAGTCTCAGATTTTTTGGCTTCAATGTTATCAGTGCTAAGTGCCACTGGGTGATGAGTATTTTTTGTATATAAGAAACATTACAGAAATCTCTCAAGCACTCAGAGCTTACTCTATGGACTTTAATTCCATGTTTTACTGCTGAATTCCTAGAGCCCTTTATGTCCAAATACTCAAGATTTACATCAGAGGAAGTAATAAATTAAAATTCACATATTTACGAGAAAAAGAGAGTGCCAAAGTACTTTCATGTACATTACTGCATTTGCTTCTCCCAAGAATCTTATTAAATAAACAAGGTAAATAAGCTAATGCCAGAAATAATTAGAAAAGCTAGACACCAAGTAGCAACAGGAAAATAAGTCTTAGTTTAGGAAGATCCTCCTTTCTTAATGTCCATATTTCCATCCTTCCCTGCACGGTCAAACAAGGTCTTATACACATCTCAAAGCTAGGCATTAACTGCCAGATGGCTCCTAGGTTATGTATGCGTGTATTTACAAAACATGAACAGTTTTGCTTTACTTATATAAACATTCTTCAGTAGGAAAGAGCTGTATTCATACTAGATTTTACCTAAAGAAACAAAGTGTTAAAAGCCTTGGATAACACACATATGGATATAAAAATAGGCAAAAAAAAAAGCCCCTTTAGATCAATAATTAATAGTGGGAATGCATATCTACTTTTTCACTCCTCTAGGTTTTGAATAGAAATTATTTACATAGAAGGCATATCCACTGCATTGAGCACTAAAAGGAAGATAAATACTTTTAATCTCTTCATTAAGGCCAATAACTCAATTAGTTCACTAACATTAAATTACAGACGAATAAGGATAGTACTCAAAATATAACTTTTCTAGCTTGCCATAAACTCATATATAAATCTTAAAAATATATTTAATATTCTAAGAGAAGCATCCAGAATGAAATTTAAATATATATAATTAGAAGCTTTAGCTTAATCTGATCTATATTTATGTGAAAATGCAGACCCATATGATCATGTGTAGAGTGCATATACGGGAGGGTTTCTCAGGATACTATTTAAGGGAACACTGAGCTTCCTGGGAAAAAGTATCTCATAAGGGACTAGAGAGTAAATCATTCTGAGAGTGTTGAAAAGAAAGGATGATTCTCAGACAGGCCCAAGCTCCAGCCCACATGGACTTCTATCTGGAGAGAGAAGCTGTGAATTAAGAAAAAAAATAAAATATTCCTTTTTAGATTCTCTAGTGCAGTGTGTTCAACATGAACATGATTTTATCTCAACTCTGGATCTGTCTTCCCTTACACCATGGAGAATGCTGGAAAGGACATCACACATTATTTCCATGCTGACAGTTTCATGGGGCAGGGGCAGCCCTGGAGTGCATTGGGCTGGGGAAGGATCATCGAAAGCACGTCTGGATGCACTGGCTGACAGGAGTAGCACTATGCTGGCAGCTGAACAACACTTACCTTTAATGAATCAAGAATCAGAGAAAGAGAAGGAAAATGTCTAACATCAGGTGGAAACTAAGAGTATTATGTTCTTAAAGACACACAAGAAAGACAGCTTTTGGCCTCTTAGACATTGTGGGTTGAGGAGGTGAATAATTAGTTTGAATAGGTATTGCAATTCCTGCAGTTGATGGACTACATGTACACTGAAGTTCCAAATTCACTCAAACTAAATTTCAATGTGTGCTTTATTTATGGTTCTCCAAACAAAATCAACAAAGTCTGTGTGTGTCCAAAGACAAGTCAGCCAGCAGAATTCCTTCTTGCTTGGGAAAAGTGAGTCTTTGCTCTATTAAGGACTTCAGCTGATTGGCTGAGGCCCACCCAAATTATGGATGGAAACGTGTTTTACTCAAAGTCCAACAATGCAAATGTTAATCTCATCCAATAAACACTTTTACAGAAACATCCAGAATAATATTTGACCAAATATCTGAGTGTCATGGCATAAATTAACCACCACAAGTCCTTTAACCACATGGGCTAGAAGAAAATTCAATTTACCTGACTTTTTAAAATTTTAAGAGTACATGTGCAAGTTTGTTACACAGGCAAACTGGGAGTCATAGGGGTTTATTGTACAGATTATTTCATCACTCAGGTACTAAGCCTAGTACCCAACAGTTATTTTTTCTGTTCCTCTCTCTCCTTCCACCCTCTACCCTCAAGTAGCGCCAGAAATATTTCACTGGATAATACATTCAGACAAATGCTTAGTATCTGCTCTCTTCTAAAAGTGCAGGAACAGCTGGGTGGGACAGTGAGTACCTGCTTGACCTCATACCGCTTAGGAAAATAATGGTATTTGTATTGGTCTCCTATTATGGCTATAACAAATTACTACAACTTTGTTGGCTTAGAACAAAACAAATTTATCTTACAGCTCGGAGGTCAGAAGTCTGAAATGGGTCCTATGGGGTAAAATGAAGGTGCTGGAAAGTCTGCGTTCTGAGGGCTCTAAGGGGAGACTCTGTTTCCTTTCCTCTTTCAGCTTCTAGAAGCCACCTGCATTCCTTGATCCCTTCCTCCATCTCCTAAGTGCGTCACTTTAACCTCTGCTTCCCTTTACACATCTCCTTTCTTTCTCTGACCTTCCTATCTCCCGCATAAAATGACCCTCGTGGTTACAGTTTCCTACCCAGGTAATGCAGGATCATCTCATCTCAAGTTCCTGAATTTGATCACACCTGTGGAGTTCTTTTGGCCGTGTTAGGCAACAGGGATTAGGATGTAGCTATCTTTTGGGGAATATTATTTGGCCTACCACAATATCCTTCTACTTATAAAGGTCCTGTACTGTTCTCTGAACTCATTGGCCACACTTACCACCAGGGATGTGATGACATTTTGCACTGGTTTTCAAGAACCAGTTGTGTGTACATCTTATCTACTCATTCTTCCCTGATGAAACTTTGGTACCTTAAAGTTTGCCATGGTTAAAAACAGGCAGATGCTACAAACCATGGCTTTTATTCTCAGGAGAGCCAACGGTTAAAACTGACCAACATACCACTGCATACAACCATTTTCTACATGGTTATTGTGCTCCCTTCCTGGCCTCTGATGTACAAATCTAAGGCTAGTGAACTCATATTCAATTTTCTGGCTTTGAGAATGGTCCAACAGAGAACAGAGAATGAGCAACCTCCCATCTGCTGATAGGTCCCCACTTCGGCCTTCTTAGGTGCTATAGTTCCCGAGATCCAATTAGGAGTCTTATCACTTGCTGGGCTGAGTGGTCTCACCAGTAGCCACTGCCCACAGGGCCAGGTCCTCACTGATGCTGTAACCTCATCAGGCAAACTCAAAGCTAGGGCCAGCTTTATGGCCCAGTAATTTGTGTGATCACGGACAAAGCTTTTTGCACTCACAATGATCCCATGCCTGTTTTCTCTGTTTAATTGTCACCCTGAAATTCTTTACTTTTTTTTTTTTGAGACAGAGTCTCACTCTGTCACCCAGGCTGGAGTGCAGTGGCACAATCTCGGCTCACTGAAACCTCCCTCTCCTGGGTTCAAGCAATTCTTCTGCCTCAGCCTCCAGAGTAGCTTGGATTACAGGTGCCTACCACCATACCCTGATTTTTGTGTTTTTAGTAGAGACAGCATTTCACCGTGTTGGCCAGACTGGTCTTGAACTCCTGACCTCAAGTGATCTGCCCACCTCAGCCTCCCAAAGTGCTGGGATTAACTCTGAAATTCTTAATAGATTTTTAACAAGGAACTTTGTGTTTTCATTTTGTAGTGGGCCCTGCAAATTGTGCGGCTGGTCTCACAATCAGCAACCTCAGCCACATTTTAACAGAAACTTCTGGGTATCTTTTACCCCCACACCTTGTGGGAGACATAGCAGAGCTACAGATTAATATTTAAGCACACTAATCATAGTAACACTCTCTCTGTCTGTTGGTTCACATAGTTTTAGCTTCCAGTCCTTTAGCTTACTTCCCATTTCCTCTGCTCCTATCTATCCCAAAAGGTTTTTGGTATATGTAGTAATCCTTATGTGAACAAATTGGGCGTAAGGATCATCTCTGGCCTCATAATTCTGGTCCCTGGGAATATACTGGCTGATGTCCACTGGGGTGTAGTTGTTTAGGTGCCCAGCTAAGGGCATTCTGCCCTGTTTATTGTTGAAGCCCTGCTGACACAACTGAAGCTTGTTTCATTTCCAGCTCAATCAGATATGAGGATATTTGCTTGGCTAACCTTATCCTATATTGATTCACGTTGATGCTGCAAACCACACTGAGTCTCTGCTACATCATTAAGCCAAGCCCATGTCTATGAGGTGGGGCTTCCTTGCCCCTTACCATCCCACGATCCAGAGCAGGACCAAAATTTGTCAACTCAGTTACATAAGGCTTCACCATGTAAGAAAACAGAAGAATATCTGAGTCCCTCCTCTCTGCTAGAAGGCAACTAAGGAATATTCTAGTGTGCAAATCAAGCTCTGTCTCATCTCTTTACTTTGCACAAACTCACCATACAAGGTAGAATAGTCCTGGAGTCCTAAATGAGGTATGGGCCATAAAGCTTCTTCAGGCCTTCACATCTCTATGAATCTCTTTAATGTATATACCTTGCCTTTCTGGGACTTCATGACTTACTTCAGGTTGTATCCTAATCTGCCCAACTTCTTTTAATTTTTAACACCTTCATAAATCACATATGATAAACAAGTCCCTAGCTCTGCTCACAAGAGTAAGTAATGCAGGAATACATCAGATAACTTTATTCTGCTTTAAATTTTAAAATCTTTTAACTATTGGATTCCCAGTAACACCACTTCTCGACAGAAAACAAGAAACATTCATCTTCCATGATATTTAAAGGTGCATGCTATTTGGTTTATACAAATTCATTGTAGTTGAACCTGAAAGAAATTAATATTATACAAGATTTAGTAGTTGACTACTATATTAAGTGAATTAAGGCAGTCATTGAGCAGTGTAAGGGAGAACAGGCAGATTTTTAAAGCATCATTGTATAATTGATCTCACATGATGGACAATGACAATATTATTATTGATAGACCTGCAACATTTTAATTGCCCTGATTTGATCATTACACATTGTATGAACCCCATCAATATGTATAATTGTATATAAATAAAATAAATAAAAAGATCTATGTGAGAGAAGTATAGGAAAACATTATTGATTGCTGTGGTAAAGAAATTATTTCAGGATCAGGCACATGGGATGTGGGGTTTCTGCTTTGATTTTTTTTTTTCTATCAGAAATGAAATGAATTAAAATAGTCTCTGATGCTTATGTTAGTGAGAATATTATATATTATGAAGATTTTTTTCTCTGGAACTAAAGGGATTCCTTAAGGAAATTCTATATGAAGGGAAGAAAATAATTTTAAGGAAGTAGGAATAAAAACCGAATAGCAAGAATTACAAACACTGGGACACTTTTGTGAGTGATTAGGCAAAAGGGGTCCTTGACTAGTAGAGTAAATAAAATGAGCCTGCCAGTATTATCATCATAAATTACTATCTACTGAGCATCTGTAACTTGTGTTAGCTTATTACGACACTTTTCTGATTAATTACCTTAAATGTATGAACTCTTGTTAAAATAGTCAAATTATACAGAGAATGTGTTCCTACTTTTATAAAATTGTAATTTTTCTTCCATAAAAAACTGGATTTTGGTAGAAGAACTATGTATGAGTCTAAAAAACCTTATATTGTCTTCTTTAACAAACAATGGGAGAGCAGTCACTTCTCAATTTGTGTTGAAATAAAATAAGGATAATAGTTTGTTGTTGAAAGTTTTTAACTTGTGTCTCCTTTACAGTTAATAACAGGTAAATTACATACAAGGAAAGTTAATGGTATTCAAAATAGTATTCAGATACCTTAGGGTAAAAAGCAGTTTATCAAGCACTTTGAATTTTAGATGGAGGATGAAATGAAAAGAAAAATATGAAAGACATCTTGTCCCAATAACTCTCTCATGTATGACATCCTAGAGTAGGGACCCTAACACATATATGACTGGTACAGGAAAAGAATAAAGGAGACATCATACAATATTTGACATTAACATATTCTTTGAGACTTATGCAATGAGTATTTATTAGGTTAAAAATGTGAATGTACTTTTAGAAAAAAAATTACTTACCACCATATGAAGACACCATTCTCAAGTGAAGGTGTAACAAGAAACAAGAAAAACATAAAATAATGCTGAAAGGAAGTAATTTGGAATAAAGTATACACACTTGGACACTCTTTTATAATGAAGTTCTAAAACTTGATGGTCAGAATGCCAAGCAAAAGAGCAAGATCAGATGCAAACTGTGGTGTACACAACCCCCTGCTCCTGAACAGATGGATTATATGCTCTTCAAATTACTTGCAATGCTTAGGGCTCATTCACAACCACCAGAGCTAGGTTTAGAGGGAGAGAGCTACCTGCTTTCATGACTGGTAGATCAACGACAGTCCCTAAAACATCACTGAAAATATAACAAGAAGGAATCACACTGATGAGTCTCTTGGTCTGGCAATTAGTCTTCCCCTAGGCACATGTTAGAATACAAACAGATGGTCATGAAAATGCCTCTATAGCAGAATTTTCCTTGCCGACTGAGGTATGTAAACTGAGCCGTGGCCATCTCGTTCCTCTTCCCTTATTGACTTTCTCTTTTTCTAACTGTTACTGGAGATTCCCATTTAAAGGACTGAATGCATCTCAGGGAATCTGGATTTTCACAAAGTACCCAGGGTGATTCTGAATCCAGGATTTTAAAGACAAAAAGTCAGAGAAACATTCTACTTCTCAAAATCTGATTTTTCTTCACCCACTTCATTGAAATAACATCTAAAAGATAATCTGTCATTTTACGATTTCTAGATCTCCCACAGAGGTTGCCTATTTTAACCTCTCTGAATAAACTCTTTAGCACACAGTAGACAACTGCCACCTCTTTTTTTTTGAAGCTGTCTTCTCCTTGGGCTTCCGAATCAAGGACAGTCTAAGGTATTCTCCAGGCCTGACAGCTGTTGTAACATCATGAACATTAGTGTGGACTCTGGAACCAGCCTGCCAGACTCAGGGACTGACCTCATCTCTCTCCAGCTACCTGGCCTTTGGCAAATTTCCTTACTTTCCTTTGTGTCTGTTTATGGTCTACACAATGGATACTAATAACTATATTTAAATCATAAAATATGAAAATCACATTAATTAAACACGTATAATTATTAGACTAAAATCTAGAACAGTATAAATGCATGACAAATGTTGTTCGTCTTTTATATTTTTGATACCTTTATTATCTGCTTAGCAGACCCTTTGTCTTCCTCTTACAAGACAGAAATGAAATTTTAAGGTTGTTTCCCCTTTTCTTCTTTTATTTTTAATAACTTTAGATGTAGCTATTCTAGCAGTGGGAATAAGATCTAGGTCAGAATTCTTATTGCATACAGGAAGTATTTATTAAATATTAGTTAAGGAAATTAAATATTCTTGTACTAATTCTTCTTTCATTACTCTCCATTTGAAACTACAGCTTTTTATAACCTCTTCTGAACTGATTAGTTCACATATTCTCTGACTTTTTATACTTCTACTGAGTCACTGAAGTAAAATCTTGAATTAAAATCACATTTTCTCTCAAGTAAATTATTGCACTGAAATTTATGTACAAATTTTCCCTCCTCTCAAGGTTTGAAAATGGGAAATGAGTAGCAAATATGACTTGTTCATATATTTGATTTCAACACTGTACCTGACACAAGTAGTTGTAAACAGGTAACACATATGTAGTCCAGCTTTTATCTTTGTACCTTCATACATAGTGTCAACCTTAACAGAAATAGAGTCTAGATGTCCTTTACAAAAGTTCCCTGGGAAGCATTCTAATCTCACATATTTTGTCATGAGTGAGTAAGCAAAGTCAACTTTGCAGGCGATTCCAGAGATGAGATAAAAGAGGAAATTACAGCACACGTTACAAAGCCAACAAACTCATAGCAGATTTGTCTGTTCCCTCTACCCTCTCTTATCCTTGACCTCATCAGGACATTCACTTTCTGACACCTTTGGCTTATAAACTCGCAGATTCGTGAGTTTTTTACTTTTCACTATTAGGCTGTGCAGGTGAGTTATAGCTCAACTTCTAACTGCATACTAGCATAAGTAAATTCATCAGAATTTCCATTAAACAATGTGCACCACCTTTAAGGCTACTTCAGAGTAATCTTAGCCATACTCTGAAGTCCTGTTGGAAACTTGTTATTGGACCCTTTTTCACTAACTTTATAGATTTTCTTACTTGTGTTTAGGTCCAGTGTTTTATCTCATTTTTATCCTATTTCCTTTATTCTTCCAGAAATCCCTCACTATTTTATTCTTAACAAGTTCACAGTGCTGATATAGTTCTGTTTGCTTTTATTTTCAAGTTTCTTAAAAATACTATTGCAATTTTGGAAGAAGAAAAGAGAAGACACATATGTGGGCTGCTATTTTTGAAAATTACTTTCTGATCTCCCCTTTAAAAACTCAAAATTAATATTTAAGCCATCTATTTAATGAACAGAATCTGTAATACCATCTTACACACACACACACACACATACACACACACATTCATGCCATTGCTTAGTGTTTTTGAGAAACAAATAAAAAGGGTGGTGGTTAAAAGGAAGAGTGCCAGGCCTGGTGTGGGCCTATAGAAGCTAGAAGCCAGTTTCAAAAGGGTGGGCCTCAAAATGCAAATTAACTTGTTAAGGGCATAAGTTAGGGAAAAAAAATTATACATACAAGAATCTCACCTTTATTATTACTAGCTCTGTTACCTTGGGCAAATTACTTCCAGGGGATTGTAAAGGAAGGAAAACAAAAGTTAAAAAGCTTATACTTTCAAATCTGGAAAAGTAGAGGAGTGACTATTTTCCTAAGATTACAGACAGGAAACACAGGGACTGGAAGATGTTGTTGTTGGAGGTAATTAGTAACTGAAAGAGATAACAGATGAAGAAACAAGAGGTAGTTCTACGTGTACTAAACAGATCTGAAGTTCAGACATAAAAGAAAATTATTCTGAACTCTCATTTCATACTACCAGTGCTATAAACTACTGGTAAAATCAATGTCTTCAGTACTTTCAATTTTTCAAACATCCCTAGCCATACTCACTCCAACACATAGACATGCAGAGAAGCACAAATGAAAATTTCTTCTATCTCAAATAGATTATATTTCCAAGCTAAATTTTATAAATCTAATCTATTATTTTTTTCTCTTGCGGCTTCCCTTAATTTTCACTTCATCTAGTCTTCAAAACAATGGTCATGACAAACTAGAATACACTTCATCTTGGGCAGAGTAAACTATTGGATGGTCTCCACCCAGGAGTCAGTCTGGATTATTAGACTCAGACTGTAAAACCTTATCAAACTCAGATTGTGAAACTGTGTCCTAGTACACATCGTTTCTTAGGGACACGGATTGCCTGAAGAAATTTCTGTGCTGCAGAAGATGGTGTCCTTCGATGGAATTCATATTAAGTCCAGGTAAAGCAAATAGCCAGTGGCTGGAATCTTATCTTCTTTTAAAATGACTGACATGCTTTTTCTTTAGGGAGAAAGAAACTGTAACAAAAGCCAAAAATCTACTCAAAATTTGAACACAGTGAAGTTACTTGCTTCTAAATTTGTATCCTTTAATGATAAAGAAATTTAATTCAGTCAAAGAAGAATACAATGTGTCTCATTATACATTTTTGAGCAATTTGATATCAGCATTTTTTTATGGCCTCCCCTTGGCTGAACTTCTAAAGGACATGGTCAGAAAAAAGTATGAAGAAAGTGCCACATTTCAATATGTCATATACTGATACGATTTGGTTGTGTCCCCACCCAAAATCTCATCTTAAATTGTAATCCCCATAATCTTTACAATCCCTACGAGTCAAGGGAGAGACCAGGTGGAGGTAACTGAATAATGGGGGCAGTTTTCCCCATGCTGTTCTCATGATAGTAGTTCTCACAAGATCTGATGGCTTTCAAAGTGTTTGGTATCTCCTCCTGCATTCATTCTCCTTCCTGCCCCTGTGAAGAAGGTCCTTGCTTCCCCTTTGTCTTCCACCATGATTGGAAGCTTCCAGAGGCCTCCCCAGCCATGTGGAACTGTGAGTTAAACCTTTTTGTTTTATACATTACCCAGTCCCTGGCAGTTCTGTATAGTAGTATGAAAATGAGCTAATACATACACTAATGTAGATAGAGTATCATTAAGAAAGAAGTTACCATTATTAAATAAAATCATGCCAAAGAGATCACCAAGAAGCCAAAAATGTGCTAGCAAGTTCTAATTTGTCTACTGACAGTCAATAAAAGCACAAATAGTCCTTGGAGATCAAAAGGTGAGACAAATTTATATATAAATGATAAATTTACACATAAAATCAAGGCCTGAAGTACGATGAAAGTCCACAAAGCTATTTTATTTTCATTAACTACCAATGTTGCAGGAGAAGAAAATCTTTTAAATTGAAAATCTACTGACACTTTAAGCATCTTCTGAGGCAATCAATGGAAAGAAAAAAGAGATCAGTGAGAACTAGAAACTGAAATTTTATTTAGCTTTTCTGTTAAATGAAAGAAAATTTAATGCTAGCAGCATAGATGAGGGCAGCAATATTCTGGATTTATGTGCTACAAAACAATGAGCACCAAAAGACTCTAGAATACTGGTAGATAAAACTGAATTATTTGATAGCAGTTTCAGCCCAGTAAAAAATAGAAAACCAGGCTTAATAAAAATAACCCAAATATGACAAAGATAGTGTGAATAAAATAAAGCTGCCGCAATAGGTCAACTTGTTATTCAATCCTTCAAGAAGCGTTAACAACAGTTTAAACTATGTTGAGCACATGAAACTGAATTACATTAGTTGGCCATAGAAGCTTTAAAGATCCTAAGAGTTATGTTCCTCATAATATGTCTTTCAAAATGCTCTTATGAATCAAAGAACCATTTTTAATCTAATGTTCAATTTTCTAATCTTAGACAAAATCCCTTATCATACTTTAATTCTTCATTCTATACCTCATAATGTTAAAGCTTTTCCATTATAGAATATATCACATAATTGGAAAACAAAATGGAAAATGTGAGTAAAAATCTCAATGCTTACCTAGAAATCTAAATTCCACTACTAATTTCCTATGGTAATTAAAAAACATATATCATAAAAGGTAGTGATATGCAAACATTGTTATAATGCTTATAAAATTGCACAAACAATATTTTTAATTCATACTTGTTTGCATTCCTGATGACTTGTGACAAAAATTTAGAAATATATATCTTGGTAGAATTGTTGGTTATTTTTAATTTACTTTTATACATTTGTATGCAGTACATATGAAACCATATTATTTCTATCAGTAGGAAAATAATCTTCATTTGTAAAGCTCAATTGCATCATAAATATAAAATCAAAGGCCTTTTTAAAAGGGGAAATTAGTCATGCAGTCTGTATTGTAATTTCCTATATCTATAATATTTATGGGAGGGTAAATCATGAAATCTTAAATATGGTCAAGTCAACACATTTAGTCAACTTCTAATATAGAATTCCCTTCTGTCATTTCTTTATTCACCACATCTTCAAAAAGTATGCTCACATAAAGAGATACATTTCTGGCATGACAGAGAATATATAGTGATAAATTATAAAATGATCTATTTACATGACTATTCTGCACAAAATATTTTCAGCAGTTAGAGTTGTTGATGAATATTTAAGGAAAACAACAGCTTTGTGGTAATAAGTGATTTAAAAATGACAAACTCAGTAACATAAGAAAATATCTAAATGTATGGTATAATTTTGTTGACAGTAGAATGTAAATTTGCCAGGGAGATTAATGATTTGCCAGTAATGTAGACCTGGGTTGTTCAAAAGACAAACAGCTGTACTGGTAAGTCTGTTAGGTTCTTTGATCCTTGGCTATCTTATTTTTAAAATAGAGGTAATAAGACTTTGTAAGATTGTTGATTGGGATTCAATAAATGATGTATATGAAGTACTTGGAACAGTTGATATTAGCTCCATTTTCACTTCTTTTGCATTTTTGATGGCAAATCTTAACTCACTGATATCAAATGGAAAATAAGAGTTAAGGAAAGTATTAAATCTTGTTGCATTTGCACAGTAAAACACATTGTGCATATTTCTTATTGAGACTTTGAAGGAAACCAGAGTATTTTACCCAAAAATATACTTCTTTGGCCTATTTTGAGATGCTATTGAGAAGGGCTACAGACTACAGGAACAGCTTTGAAAAGCTGTCTTTTTGTGAGAAGGAATTACATCTGTATAGAAAATCTACATTAGTAAACAACAGATGCAAAGAAGCTTTCTCTGAGGCCCCCCTTAACTGCCTTATCCCAAACTAAGATTAACTCAAAGGAAAAAAGAGACTGAAAGCCTGACCGGTTTGAAACTCTGATACATTTTACCACAGGCCACCATCTATACTTTCTGAGGGCAGCTCTGAGTTTTCCTGAGATTTTTTATGGGCGTAACAAGACAGCCCTGCCTGCCATGCTTTGCTTTTCTCACACTCCTATTACCTGGGACTCCACCTCCCTTGCACTACCCAGAAAGCAGCCATCCTTTCTGTAACCTCAGGATAACGTATAAACTTCAACCATCTACCCTCTCCTTTGAGTCTCATATTTTGTATGGTTCCCATGTTTATGCCTGTTAATAAATTTGTATACTTTTCTGTTAATCTCTCTATTGTCAATTCATGTCAACAGACTTAGAATTGAACCTTCAGAAGGGGGGTAAAATTCTCCTTAACAACTTTTAAAACATTGGTCATGTCTTATTTGGATTCCCAAGAAGCAGACTGTAAGATGATTTTGTGTACAACTGATAGACTAGAGATCTATACCTGTGAGGCATAAGAAAAGCAGGACAGAATAGATAGTGAAGTTAGACTGTGATAGAACCGAAACAGAGACGTTAGCAAAACTGAAGCTGGATTGGACTTTCAGAGATGTCCACCCACTTTTGAGAACAAGGAGCTGGGACTCTGTACCTCAGCATTGACTAGCTATTGGATGCGGGCTGCCCTAAGAGAAGAAACAAGCTCAGAGGCAGTGGTTCCCGTGAGCTAAAGGCAATGCCTGGGGAGGAATTTAGAGGCAACATTCCCAACTGAACTGGAGGGACCGTGAAGATTCCTGAATCACATAGATTTTTTGAATCAATTCCAGCACAGCATGAATTCAGGTGGTGTACATGCATTCTATGTAACTTTATTTCTGTAAAATGTACATCATTGTCAGAAACTGTAGTCTTAACTGTAGGAACATTAGCCTCCTAATTAATTTACATACATCACATAGCTTTTCACTGTGATCTTCAGAAGATCATTTTCCTTAATAAGTGAGATGACATGCAAAATGTCATATTTTTCTCAGAAATGTGAAAAACATTTTAGACATAATGCTCTTTCTTGTTCATGTTTTTTGTAGTATATAATAGAATATGCCTCAAGGCATATAATTATAATATTAAAATATCAAATAATGATATTTTATCTATTTAGACAATCCTTAAATAACTGCTAAAAATTAATTTTATTTTATTTGCATCCTTAAAAATTTTTTTAAAGTACAAAGTTGAACGAATTTAGGTAAAAATCTCTATTGTTATATTCCTTTCCTGACATACTTATTTTCCATTTGAAATCTAAATTGTCATGAAAATTTTGTTAAGATGGAAGTTCAAAGCAATCATTTTGCAATTGTGCATGTTTAAGGAGAAGAATCAAACAACTCCCATATCTTTCCCTAAATAACCTATAAATGATGATGTGTTTACTCAGAATTTACAGGATCTATTATTTGTACATACCAACATTTTTAGCTTGGTCTCTGTGTAGATAAATGAATGACCATTAATAACTGTATAAGGCTTGTAATTGGGCTCTTTTCTTATTACCATCAAGCCTGAAAAAGCATATTTTAATAGGGGGGATATGAGGGATAGGTAAAAGAAATAATATATTTCTATATTAAACTAAAGCACTAATTCATTTGTGAAATTTATGGCCTATAATTAGGCCCATCTATAGTCACAGATGAGGACTTCCTTTTACACACTGCAGAGGTAATAAAAAAGGAGCATTTTTAAAGGGAGTTTAGAAAGACAAAGGGACAGAGGGCTAGGTTATCACTTACAATGTACCCAAAGGGAATTCTTTTTTGCGAGTGAAACCACTTGTAGTCTTTCTTCCTGGCCAAAAGTCAACGCAAGTGGATTAATTATTTCCCTGCTGTTGTATAATCCTTTATTTACAACACCCTTTCTTTCCCCTGGTAAAACTTCAGAAAAGTATGATATAACCATAGGATCTCATGTGGCAGTATTATGGGAAATAAAGGGTCAGGATAATTTTTATTTAAAACCAGGGTAGTTCAATGCTAAAAAGGAATGGGCCATCAAGCCATAAAAAGACACAGAGAAAAGTTACATGCATATTATTAACTGGAAGAAGCCTATATAAAAAGGCTACATACTGTGTGATTCAAATTTGATGATATTCTGAAAAAGTCAAAACTATGAGGACCATAAAAAAGATCAATGGTTAAGTGCATGAATAGGCAGAGCACAGAGGACTTTTAGGGCAGCAAAACTATTCTGTATGATGTTGTGATACTGGATAAACGCCATTACACATTTTGTAACCCGCAGAATGTACAATGATAAACACTAATGTAAACTATAGACTTTGGGTGATAGTGATGTGTTGATGTAGGTTCATCAGTGTAATAAATGCAGCACTGTCATGCATGGTAACGATAGTGGGGAAGGCTGTGTGTGAAAGAGGGAGGGGATATATGGGAAATCTACTTTCCATTCAGTTTTGCTGTGAACACATAACTTTTTAAAAAATAGTCTATTAAAAAAAGAAGCAGGGTAGTCTGGTCTATGTCAAGCACTGGTCTGATGGCTATGGAAAGGTGACAGTTTACTATGCTAGGGACCTTATGGAAGCTGAGCAGTTGCCAAGTAATGTGTGGCCTGACAGGAGGCTAGATAAGGCAAAAAATACTCAGCAAAATCATCTAGGAAAATATTTTTATTTGTATTTCCACTTATAAATACTCACCAATGGTACTTGGTAGTATTTAAGAACTCTTATCCTACCAAATGTTAGGGTTTGAAAGGAATTAGGTTTGTGTTCCTAACTCTGAGATCCAGTACTGGAATATAGCATTTCTCCTAACCCTTACGAAGTTGATTCAATCTTTATGCCAAGATTTCCATCTAGCTTCCCACATACATTGTTGGTCTTTTCTTAGGAGGAGACCTCAGCACTAAGCTTCACTAAAATTTGAACCACACTGAATCCTTGGCAACTCTTGCCTCAACACAACCCAATCCCACAGGCCAGGGTCCTTAGACTTAAATTAAGTACTAAGGATTACTACAGAATTTTCTGTACTACTTCAAGTATCATCACTTTCTACTGACCCCTGCTCTTACATTCATACACCAGATCAAATATTCTTAAAAACAGATGCAGCCCAGATTAAGATCAATTTCATCATACCTTCTCAGAGAATGTGATTGACACTTTTGGCTCCAGGATCTCCCTTAATTCTTAATTGGGACCAAGTTAGTCCCCAAGACTTGGCCCTGACCCTGCCATTCCTGACTTTTTTCATCCACATGTCCACCTCCCTGTGAAGTATAATTTCAGGCCAAACTGACATGACCTAAGATTACCAAGTGTTCCCAGTAATCATGGTTGTTTTTTATGCTGTGTCATCATGTTAGTAATATTAGTAATGACAGCTCACTAAAAATGTTCTTACTAACATGATGATACTTAAAATGTCTTGGGAAAAAATCTGAATAGGAAATCCAGCAATGAATATTTGTTGAGTACTATATTAATCAAAAAATTTGGGAAATATATTAAAATTTTAATTTTTTAGTGTTCTCCTAAATGATTTCTCTGTTTGAATGAAGAAAGGCGTAGTTCCTACAGAATATTCATTTTGGAAAACAGTAGCATTTGGAAATACAGGTACTTAAATGAGTAAGACCAGGGTTTGATTGCAAGTTTGACCATTTAAAAGTTGTCTGACCTTTAGCATAGTATCAAGTGATATTATCCTCAATGTCCACATCTATAAAAGGAATATAACAAGATCACTTTAGTTGGTTATCAGCTAACACTGAATAATAAAATGTACATAAAGCCTTTAATAAAGTGCTAACTTCCAAGTGCACTGATGTGATTGTTTAAAAATATTTAACTTGAGTAAGCTCATTCCTAGTATTGTGGTTTGAAAATCTTTGGCCATTCTAAATTATGCCTGGGACTAACTCTGATTTGGGTTTCTGAACCAGACATACCTTTTGTTCTAGTTTTGTTCTACAGTATTCTTTACTACTTCTCCAAATGAGGTCCGTGACTATCAAGACACATGAAGTAAAACACCAAAGCTTATACTATCATGACCAATACAAACTTAGAGAAAACAACTCAGAATTGAATGATACTGTACTTGAAGTTAACAATAAGGAAAGATTTTTCTTAAGAAGTCTAAGTAGAGACTGTGAAATGTACATTTTAAAATCGTGGCTTACTTTGTTAGTGATAGCAGCAGGAGGCAGACAAATGCCTAGGCAGATAGAGGCAGGTCCCCAGTGAAACCCCACCCTCAAGCTAAAGACAGTTTAAAGCCTGAAAGCCAAGCTACAAGTCAAATCCATGGACTGGAATGAGAATCTGTCTTTCCATTTGGTGTGCTTTCCTCTGACTGATTCCCACCCTTCACCTATTTTACATATACCAACCCTTTTCTTACTGGTGTGCTACACTGCTGTGCCCACCTTAGAGTGATACCTTTGCTTTAGCCTTCTTGCACACTCACAAATAATTTAGCATGTACTCTCCTGTTCTGAGCCCATCAAAGCCCAGAGTCAGCTGTACTGCGGGAGAAACTACCCAACTGTGGGGATGGTGGACCACCCACTCATCCCCTCTCCACTGAGACCTGTTCCACTGCTCAATAAAATTATTCCATGCCCTTCTCACTCTTCAGTTGTCAGCATATTCTCATTCTTCTTAGACACGTGACTGAACGCGGGTGTAGAGAAGGCTGTAACACCGTGGCCCTCTGTCCTCTACCAGCCGAGGGCAGCCAGGTCACATAACAGAAATAGCAGCAGGGCCAAGCCAGCCCCTAAGCCTCCAGCCAAGACAGAGCAAGGGCATTGCTGGCCAGATGTTTCTGGCTGGCAAAAGTGATCAAGTAAAATCCTGTGTCACTAGGTTTACCTATAGAATTTAATAGTTCTCAATTACTTTCTTACCACAATTTTTCTTATATCTCTTTAACAAATAACATCTATAATTAACTAAATGCCATACATTTGAAAAAAATATAACATTCTTTCCAACAGAATACAACAGTTCATTCATAATAAAATCATATAAATAAAAAAACACATAAATCAAAGTAGAAACAATTTCTACTTTAAGAATGTACTTTTCTTTTTCTTCTCATTATTTGGTCACTTCCAAGCAAATTACAAAATTATATTAAAAACCTTCATGACGTCAAATATAAGAAGAGACTGAAATTCATTCTCATTTTTAGATGTCAGTATAATTTAGATAAATTATATTTTATTTATCAAACATGAAACATCCGATCAGATTATAATATTATAACTCAAATTACTGTGAGTTAGCACTCTAAAGTCTCCTTTCTATGGTCCACCCTCCTCTCTTCATGTCTCTATATTTTTCTAATAATCTTTCATTTGTTTCCAAAGACATTTTTGTGTGATTTGAAAAATCTGTTCACTCATAAATTCAACATATACTTTTAAGAAGCAGTCTAAAGTTATTAAATAAACCATACATTTTCACTAGGAAAATTCAAAGTCTGTACTAATAGATCATAGTTTATTGATTAAACCACCTATTTTAAAAGACATAAATTATTTGAAATCAACTGCAGTGTTACTAACCAACTGAATCCCCTATACCTGCAGGAAATAAAAAAAAAAATACAAAAACCCACTGTCTATTTCCATATATAACTACATTAAAGGCATACATTAAGAAAGTCTAAAATCAACTTTTTCAAATTATAGTAAATTGTCTGCAGGTCACAACCCTAATATGATTAAGTATGTATGACAAATAAAATTTCTCCTTCTCTCTCAAAGAGAAATGATGTATTTTAATGTACTCTGCTGATAAAGCTTTTATGTAAGATTTTTCCTGGTTTAAAATAGTTTAGTTCATTCTTTTATCACCACATCTGCAGGTACATAAATAACTTAAGTTGATGATGTAAAATAGAGAAAATATTCTTAGAAAAGCTTACCATTGTCATTTTTCAGCATCCCGTTGCTGAGTTGTTTCAATCTCTTTTGATGTGATTTGCCATTGTAGTGGATTTGAGCTTGAGCGGCTGAATTCAGCTGAATGTTACATACGTTGCACAAAGTAAAGTTGGTATGCTTCTTTTCCCTTTCTGGTTTTTCTTCAAAGTCGTCAGGTATTAATTCAGCCTCACTCTCACCATCGTGTGCACAGGTGAAACCTGGGGATGCAAAGAAAGTTATGAACAAGCAAATCAAGATTTTTAGACTACTTCATATTTATTAAATTGGGTAGCAAATAAGGACTGTTCTACACACAGAAATTAAAAATTTCTACTTACTCTCATTTTAATAAATTGCTTTCATACTATGCAAAAGTAGACAACCTCTTCAACAGAATATAAATAGCAAACATTTAACTTTGTTTTATCTATTCCCAATACTGTGCTATATGATTTTATTACTTCATTTAATTATCATAACAATGAAATAAGCACTATAGTTTTCCCTTATTTATAGCTGAGGAAACTAAGTTTTAGAAAGATTAAACAACTCATCTAAGGTCACACAGCTAACAAGTGGCATAGCTCTGATAAGCATTCAGTTTACCTGTAAAGCCGTTTTTCTAAATCCATCATCAGGTTCTCTAGCATCTATTAATGAATTAGATATTTTTGTTATGATTCAACTAAATAAAATTATCTTATATCTTCCTTATGAGTTAAGTAAAGTGACTTACATCTGGATGGACACATTGTACAGATACAAAGGTGCTAAAACTGTTCCAATATCCAAAATTCTATATATTATACCTGACACACAAAAGAGGCTTTGAATACTCAAGACAGCCACATAATCAGGGTACAAAAAAAGTGTGACTGATTTATGGATTACACTGGAAAGCATTACATTTAGATAAATATATGCTTAGTATACTGAAACCAAACAGAAAAGGTCAACTCAATTTCAGTAACTCTGGCCTTAATGTGATATACATACATACATTCATTAATTTATTTATTTGAGACAGGTTTTCACTCTATCACTTAAGCTGGAGTGCTGTGGCGTGGTCTTAGCTGAGTGCAGCCTCAATCTCCTGGGGTCAAGCAGTCCTCCCACTTTAGCCTCCTAAGTAGCTAGAACTACAGGTGTGTGCCATCAATTTTCATCCAGCAAGATGGTAATAATTAAATAAATAATATTTAACATCCATTCACAAAACATTTAAAATAATAAGACCTCATTTCTAAGTTGTCAGTACTTCCACTACCCAGGCCTCTATAGCATACTATGGTCCTGATATGATTTCTCCATTCCAATACTCCCAATTCTTTAAGGAGTTATTTTAAAGTCTTTGAAAATATTAGCAGAGAAAAAAAGTCATGATTTTAATGTGCATGTATGAACTGACTACTATATGGCAGCATCCTCCTAGGTTCTAGAGTTAAACTGATAAGCATCACAAAAGTGGTCCTTGCCATTATACAAACTTACTGATAATGATGCAGAAGCCATGGACTTTGGTATGACACAAATGAGATAAGAAATGCTGAAATGTTTTCTGCAATATGTAATTATTATTAGTTTGCCAGTAAAATAAAAAAAGTCAAACTAGTGAATTCATGCAAAAATGGCTAATACTTGAATCTATTGAAGTCACTGTCCAATTTCCAAAATGAGTGAAAGATTGTTAAGTATGTAATGCATTTTTTTCTGTCTTCCTTATTAGTTTTATTATATATATATAAAAAATATATATGTATATGTGTATATATACGTATTGTACTTTAAGTTCTGGGGTACATATGCAGAACATGTAGATTTGTTACACAGATATACATGTTGCCATGGTGGTTTGCTGCATCCATCACCCTGTCATCTAGATTAGGTATTTCTCCTAATGCTGTCCTTCCCCTAACCCCCAACCCCAACAATCCCTGGTGTGTGATGTTCCCCTTCCTATATCCATGTGCTTTCATTGTTCAACTCCCACTTATGAGAACATGCATAATGCATGTTTTCTTTGTGAACTAATTCATTTAAAATGTTAACTTCCTTTTAAAACGGAAACTCTTTCTTACTCAGGTAACCTTGTTAAAATAATGTTAAATATGCAATTTAAATGGTCATTTTAAAATAAAATTTATTGGCTTTGTAAAATGATTATATAATTTAAATGAAAGGAAAATATGTAAGCATATCAGCTTTTCTTATTTTATATAAATAAAAAATCTAAGTATCCAGGTTATAAATAGAACATTCAAAACTTGTTTTGTCTAGAGTTAATTTATGTTTTTAAATGTTTTAACTCAAATATTGTTAACTAGTAAAAAAAAGATTAAGTAAATGATGGGTGCTAAAACCACAGCAATATGCATAGCCATTAAAGCAGACCAGGAAAGTTGTATAACATGGGAAAATATTTTGTTTATAAGTAAAACACAAACATAAGATGCAAATTACATATAGTAGGTTTACAAACATATTAAACACCAAGTTGACTTAGGAAAAATATTAGCATTACTTCATTCTGAGTGGAAAGATTAGAGTTGGCTTTTGTTCCTTTAGCATTGCTGTATTTTAAATTTTTCACATGTAAACCATTTATTATGAAAAAATATAAATATATATACTTTTAAAAGCCAAAGACCTTATTTCTTTTAGCATGAACAGCTTAGCTTTGCCAGAACTAGGCAATGCTACAGAAACAGTCACAGTAGGGGAGCCCTTGTAATACATGATTTTTGCTAAATATATGCATATATTTGGAAGAAAATATTTTCTTATTTGATTCACATTTCCATCTTGACCCATAAAATAAGAAGATGTGCTAACACTTTAGCAGGGGAAAATATTGGTGAATTTTCTTTCAAGGCTAAGAGATTTATTTGCTTATACATGAGGGATTCCTTGCTCACATGAGAAAGCAAAGACTTTATTATCAGACAGTGTCAACAATTAATTTAGCACTAAGGTACAAGGATGACAACTTTAAAAGGAAATAGAAAGTATGTGGTATGGACACTAAGGAACAAAAGGAACCGCAAATAAATTATTGTGGCTGGGTTAGGACATCATAAAACATTTATAGATTTTGCAAGAAAAGTGCAATGGCTCAAATGGCACTCTCTGAAGCAGGAGGCAATATTCGTAAGTGATTTTCCTTCCCAATATGGTAAAAATGTCATGTTTAAATTTTTAAATGGAAATTTGATACATTTGAGTTCCACTGAGAAAAAGTTCAGCAGTCATACATAAACTTTAGATAACTGTCTCGGAACCCAAAATAATTGATCAATTTGTCCATTTTTTCCCTCCTAACCTTCAGCCCTCAGAACTAATAAACACTGGAAAGATATTTGGCTTAATACAGTGATGTAGGTGTAGACAGCACTATTTAACAGTTTCAAGAACTGGAATCATCCTGGTAGTAATTATCAAAGGAATTAAGAGAGAGAGAGAGAAAGAGAGAGAGAGAGAGAGAGAGAGAGAGAGAGAGAGAGAGTGTGTGTGTGTGTGTGTTTTAATTTTCTAGATGTGGGGACTGATTTACAGACTCATAGGAATAACTAAAATGTGGCACACATAAGATAACTCATTTTTGGTAAGCTATATTAAACAATGTATTGAGATAATTTGAGGAACAAATAAAAATAGAAACAGTATTTTCCTGGGGTACAACGTGGTTCTTGCAGTTGATTTATTTGGTTTATTGTTTTGACACAAGCTGAAATGTCACCACCTTTGCCAAAGTACCAACTCTTGGTATCAAGCCTGCCCTGAGAAGTGCTGACCTTCTTTAACTCACATCATCCCTGGGGTAACGCTATATCCCTGCCGGACCCTAAAATTGGTGTAACCTAATTGATTAAGAATCAAAAGCTGTAGACACAGAAGCCAACTGAAAAAATTCCCAGGAACCAAAGCTGGAGCAACTTGAGCGATAATCTGAGTCACATATTACTGAATTAAAACCCAAAGTATAAAATAAATTTAAATGAGTACATATTGATGTAAATATAAATGGAAGAGAAAGATACCAAATTCTGGCTTATAAGTATTTGAACTAATTTAAATAGACATCCTCCATTCAAAGCAGGACAGGGCACAACACTCTTCCCCTTTATATGTAGGTTATGTTTAATGACTTGCATCTGAATAGTGTGATACATAAAGAGAAGAAAAGGAGCTTTATAGTGAAGAAACTTCACAAATAATACTGCAGCCAATCAAGTTTCAAATCAACAGTGATAAGTCACACTGATAGTAAGAATCCTTAATAAGATATGCTAACAATAGCATTTCACCTCTGTGATATTTCTCACAGAAATATAGACAAACACAAAGTAAGGAAAGATATACAAAATACCTGATCAATAGTCAAAACTATCAAGGTCCTCAAAACTAGAGGGAGTCTGAGAAATTGCTACAGTCCAAAGGATCCTAAAGAAATATTAAAACTAAATGAAACGTGGTATCCTGGATGGGTTTTTTAAACAAAACATGGACATCAGATGAAAAATTAATGAAATCCAAATAAAGCATAGAGTATCACTAATAATAATGTATTATTATTAGTTCATTAATTGTAATAAAGATATCAACAATAGAGGAAATTAGATGGGAGATGTATGGAAACTCTACTAATTTGGCAGTGCTTTTGCAATTCTAAGACAATTCTACAGTAAAAGTTTTATTTAATTTTTTTTAATTTGGAAAATAGAGCAGAGGCTATTTTCTCTGCTTGACAATAAAATAGCAACCTCTTGAGAACTTGTGTGCTCTGGGAAAGAATGGAGAAAGAAACTTCTGTTCTCGTCATTCCTTGCTCATTCATCTCTCAGTAGAAATAAATTACGTGATTTGAAGAATGAGGGAGACGTTCACTGCTTCATGTGCGGTCCACCATCAGATGGCTCTTTATCTCAAATTTGCCTGAAATGACATCCTCCTATCTTCTTGCTTGCCATATACAAATTCACAATGTAAAGACTCCCCAGCCCTCTGTAGAAAGCCCAGCATTCTCCTGCCTGTGACTAGGTAGTTAAATTCTATTCAGAGAAGAAAGGGTTAAGGGTTGAAAATCCAATATGAGCACAGTTCTAAGTCATTTTCTCTAATTCAACATTTCTTCTGAATAACTAGGCTACCAACCCACTAACAAAAAACCTAATACATCTCAACTGATTCCTTCTACTTATTATCTGTTTTAATTAAAATTCTGAGACAGTTACACACACACACAGTGTTATCTAGCCAACAACCACACAATTAACAATTTATAAACTTCATATTTGCTTTAGTGTTTTAACCCTACCATGTCCCACGATCATTAATATAAAATTAATGTATGTAATATAGTATATATTAGTTGACAATCAAACCCAAATTTAATGATTAGAAAACCTTCCCTGCAAATAATGTCAGTGTTTTATCTTAAAACTGTCAAGCCAGGTTACACTTTTTTGTCCATGATTGGCTTTACCCATTGTTCTTGCATCTGCTACCTTGTCAAAACGGCAAGCCTCTAAAATCTCCAAGCATCTCAAGGGTCTACGTTAATTTGAATTGGCAATGAAACATGAGTAGATGACAGCCACTAACAGGTAGTTTAGTGCACAATAAACCACACTGTAAGTAGTTTTAGAAATGACTTACAAAGTCACACAACTATAAATGGTGTAAATAAACCAAAATGTTCTTGTTTTACAATGACTTCTCCCACATATATATTTTTTAAGGTTGGCAGATGAGAATTTATATATCTAGAAGACATTTAGCACAGACACCCTTATATAAATAGTAGTAAAGATCAATGCTAAACACTAAAACTTCCTTTAGGAATTTGATCTCACAGTATCTACAGAAGTTATTTTTTGTTTCAAATGAAAATAAAAATCTAATCTACAGATACTTCATGGTGATAACACTGAAATACAGCTAGTCAGGGTAGATGACAGCTGGCTATTTCACTCAAAAGTAGAAACTGTAAGTTTATTTGGTAAGCAGCTTTATATTTTTAAGTTTTAAGAATATATATACAGAGTACAACAGGTGACAAATTTTGGCCATTTCTTTAAAAATAATTTCATTGAAGAAATAAAATTCAATGTCTAAATATTGCCCAAATCTTACAAAAGTTTGGTTCTAAAAACTTATTCTTCTGAAAAAAGGAATCACCAATATTGAATTCCTTATAGAGTCTCTTACAAAGAGTTCTTAAAATTGCTTTATTATGGAAAAGATATGCATGGGAAGACGTCAATGTATGGGAAGACATCAATATAGTCCATTTCACAGAAGGGGAGTTGTAATCTGTATAATACCTACAAATCCTAATGGAGTTTATAATTTCTGTACAACTTCTCTTGACCAGTTAAAAAAAAAGGTTAGAAAAACAAAGATTTATTATTAGTAAGAATATGATGATACAATCGCTACTGTAAAATGTAATTTTTAAGAACCCATTTAAAATCACCTTTAAAATGGTATAAGGTTGTGGAAATCATGAATAAGCATTTACAGAATAAAATGGGAAAACTACTGTACTAATGTCATGGAATTAGACACTGCTTACTTGAAATACAATTTCTAGAGACAGTATCACCAGTGGATTTTAAAAGCACTCGAATTAATTTGAAATAACTTATGAAAACAAAAAGCTACTAAGTGATTCAAAAGGTGACTCTAGTGATGACTAACACATTGCTGTCAAAGTTGCCTATGCAGGATTTAAGTTAAATTGCTTCATAAAATTAAGACTAGTAATGAACCATTATAAGCAAATATTTTAAAATCTTTATTCATAAAATTTATGGAAGAAATTTGGCCTTTTTTGATGAATAAATTAGGTAGTAACATTCAGCATTTCCTTATATTAGGATTTAGAGAGTATTGCTTATATCTGAATATACATATCTATGCATATAAGTATTGTATATCTGTGTATATATATTGTATATATGTATATATATATATATAATATGTATACTTTTATTTTATATTTGGGGTCTGGGGTACATGTGCACGTCCTGCATCCTGCAGGATTGCTGCATAGGTACATACATGCCTTGGTGGTTTGCTGTCTCCATCTCATGCCCACCCCCACCGCCCCGTTGCCTTCATCAGGCATTTTTCCCGGTGTTATCCCTCCCCATCCTCCCCACCCCCACCGCTGCTGTGCCTCCCCTCCCCTCCACCCCCTACCTAGCCCTGTGACTGTCGTTCCCTTCCTGTGCCCAAGTGTTCTCACTGTTCATCACCCGCCTATGAGCGAAAACATGCGGTGTTTTTATGCAGCATATTTGGAATATATATTTTATATATATGTTATATATATATGCAACATATATTTTATATATTTATATATATATACACACATATAAAATATGTGTGTATATATATGTGTGTGTATATATATGTATATATATGTGTGTATATATATATGTGTGTGTGTGTATATATATGTATTACATATGTATCTTCAAATAAACTACTTCAGTAGTGAATCTTCCTCTATTTTCAAGACTAATATAGAAAAATTTTTATTACTGTTATGGTAAAAAATTAAGTATATGTATTACGTATAATATACACAATCACATTTATAGCATTTAGCATATGAGAAAATTATAGTGGGCCACAATATCTTCTACATTTCACTATTAAAACCATAAACAGTTCATAGTTATTGCTGCTATAAAGTACCAATATAAAAAGAATTTTGCTTTGATCTCATTCCCCACTAGAGAGCAGTATGAATTTAAAATTAAAACTACAGCATCTGGAAATTCCCAAGACATAAAAATAGCATTACTATAATTCTGGAAATATCTAACATACACATATTCTAACACAACATTCAGCTTCAGTGGTGTGTGTGTGTGTGTACAGCACAGCTAATGAACTCACTAACATACAGTCACACAACTCAGACATTAAAAATAGACGGGGGAAGTCGCAAAACAGCAGATAATCTAAATTGTTTGTCATATGTCATTATAAGTTATTTAAAAGCATTAATTGTTTTATATAGTCTCCTAAATTAAATATCAGTTTGGAACTTTAAAAATGAGAACATTTTAATTACGAGTATCTTACTTTTATGATAGGAAATTATAGAAGACTACATAAGGCAAATCAAGGTTAATGGATTATATTTCAATTACAGTTTTTATTATATCCCAGCATCAAACTAAATTTGTTGGTCTCAATACAATTATGCCTTTTACAAGGTGATGGAACTCTTACTGAATATTTGCAGATTCACCTACAAAAATTAAGCCCAGAGTGGCAGGATAAGATGCAGAATGAAACTTTTAAATGCATTCCTTTCTCCCTTTTAAGAGCTGTAAGCTTCAAATCAGAATTTCTATTTTGAAGTCTCAGTTTCAAAAAGAAATTCTACCTTAATCTTCAAATGACTCACCATGAAATCAGCAAAATATCTTTGAGGCCAAACAGGAGCCCATAGTTTAACCTCAAAAATAAAAACAAAAACAATTTTTTAAAAAGGTAAATTATTCAAGTAGAATCTACTACTATATAAATAAAAGATCAGATATGTTTGAAATCTCAATGTCATGAATGCATACCTCAAAGTTTCAAAGTCCAACGAAAGATTATATTACTATTATTACTTTTTATTAACGAACAGTATACAAATCTTTTCCTGTCTTCTGACCTGTTGTTCCTATTTTAGGAATCTCTTCCTGAATCAGTCATGCCATCAGGGCCTCCTTGGCAAAACATGACCCCCGTGGAGTTATGCCACACAGTGTCTCTGCCATCACACCAGGGATGCTGAGGCTGCACTGTGAGTCCTGCCCTTCAGTTCTCAGACCACATTTTTTTTTAAAGCTACTTTAAGCTTCAACCCTGTTTTCTCGAAAATGCACCAAATATCTTTGTGCTTTCAGCTAGTTCTACCCTACTTTGTATCTAAAACAGCTTATATGAAATTTAAGAATGGTCTGCCCCAGAAAACTTTCTGAAGACCTAAATTAGAGAATGATTGTTTTTACTTACATCTGGTGAAAAGTGATGCCAAGAAAAAAAGTAGGCACCCTACACGTTATTGAAAAGTGACATGATTAATACATTTTAAGCACCTGCCCTGTGTCTAGCACTATTTTAGCCACTTGGAATATTTGCACACCACATCACACAATCTCCTAGTTTTCTGTGGCGTTTGAGAAGAGGGGTAGAATGTAGGCTAGATTGACTATGACTTTTAACAGTCAGACATGCTAAGGAAGAGTAGAATTGTGATGAAGATTTCAGCTTGTAAATCCAGTAGTTACATGCTTTCATTCATTTTTTTTTGAGACAGCTTTGCCTTCTCCTTCTCTCATTCATAATACTTCAAGTCTCAGGTTTTCTTTCTTACCTCATTGATTCCATCTTCTTAAAATATATTTTAATACTTTGGTGATTTCAACTGCTGCCCATGCCTAATCTTCATGACATAAAACTTTCTATTATCTGCATCCAATTTTTCCCATAACCATTCTTATAAATATCACAATTACTCTTAGATCCATGTTTGCTTTTACATTTTTCTTTCACTATTAAAGGAGAAGAGCAGATACTAATTATGATTCAGGATATATTCAGGCTACATGACAGTATTTTCCTATAGCCAGAGAATGTTCCCTGAACAATTTATACATCCTAACTGTGGCAGATATACTTAGGATGACCCCTTTGATTTCCACCTGGAGGTAATCAGACCTTTCCACAGTCCACTCTCCTGTAGGGCAGAATCTATAACTTGCTTCTACCAACAGAATATGGTAAAGGTGATGGGATATATGCCATGAGTGTGATTATGTTACAAAAAGATAGTAATGCCCATCTTGTGAGAAGAGACTCTCCATTGCTAGCTTTGAAGAAGCAAGCTGCCAAAGTTTTTCATGATGACTTGTATTTCACTTCTGCAATCTGAAAAAAAAATGTGAGCTTATTATGAGTTTCCCTATGAAAAGAACCATGTGGCAAGGAGCTTAGGGTAGTCTCTGGCCAAGAACCAGTGAGAAAATGGGACCACAATAAGCAGTTGAATGCAGCAAACAAACATATGAGTGAGGAAGTAGTTCCTTCCCCAGTTGAACTTTACACAAAAACCCATCTCTACTTCTATCCTTATGGTAGTCTGGAAGAGGTCCTGCTTAGGCAATGTGTGGACTATTGCTTCTCAGAAATTGTGAACTAATAAATGTGTGTTGTCTTCAGACATAAAGTTCCTGTAATTTTATTATGCATACATAACTACTACACTGCATTAATATTAAAAATAGAAAGTAACCCAGATTTCCAAGGAAAAGTATTGATCAAAAAAAGCCTTAAAACAAATTATTGCCTAACCAAAACCATGTTTCTTGTTAAATGAATATCCCACCTGTATCCCTAATCCCAAACATACTTGAGGAAAAAGAAGTTAACTCTTTCCCATATGAGGAACTTGATCACCTGATGCACATCCACAGCAGACATAAGTAATAAATTATGACAATCTTTCCTTCGGAGCCTGAATTTGGTTTCACACACTCAACACATTGCAGAGATCCACAAAGTATTCAGGTTTGCCATATAAGATGAAATTTATTTGCTATACTAGAGACATTGACTAATGTATCACTATCAAATCTGACTTAGAGTAGAAGCCCATTAAAAAGATAAAACTAGGTAGTAGTCATTTTTCACTATGGTACCATTTGACATATTTTTCTATTATCTAAATAAGTTTGAAAGATTAATAAATTTTTAGAACTCAATAATTCTAGACTGTTACAAGAATCAATTACTTTGTTACAGCAGTTATTACAAATAAAAATATATTACAGGATAGTAAATTTAAGATAAAAAATAGTTATACACATAAAGATTTTTTTCATATGTAGAAGACTTCAGTAAAGATTTTATTATACTTCTCAAATGCATCACATTTAAATTTAAGCTCCAAAGAGAGAAATGATGGATATAGATATAAATATAGGTCTAAGAAAAAATGTGAAAGATCTTTAAGTATCAGACAATAAATATATAAATTTAAATTGTAAAAATCTGGGTTTCTTACACTTGAAAAGAAGGCAAGGAAGAACCTTAATAAAAGTATTAAAGCAAATAAAGGAAAATTATTCATTGAAGGTGGTTTTTAGCTTCTGTCCTTCTATTACTGAAAGAAAATGAGTTAAAACTACAGCATGAATAATTTAGGTTACCTATAGTATCATTAAGAGAGAAAGTTCCTTGATTGGGCATTTTTCCTTTTTACTTTTCATAGATATTTATCTAACTAGGGGAGTTAAAAGTGAATTCTCTTAAAGGTAACAGAATGCATTCTGCTCAAGTGTTTTGATAGAGAATGAGAAGGCTTTTGTTTTTTCTGTTTGTTTAATTTGAGATGGAGTCTCACTCTGCTGCCCAGCCTGAAGTGCAGTGGAACGCTCTTGGCTCACCACAATCTCAGCCTCATGGGTTCAAATGATTCTCCTGCATCAGCCTCCTGAGGAGCTGGGACTACAGGCATGCGCTACCACACACAGCTAATTTTTGCATTTTTAGCAGAGATGGGGTTTCACCATATTGTCCAAGGTCGTGTTGAACTCCTGACCTCACAATTCGCCCGTCTTGGCCTCCTGAGAATAAGAAGTTTTAAAAGCAAGGATTCTTTATGAAAGTTACTTATAAAAGTGTATTTCTGTTGTGTCATTAACACATGTATTTTCATTTAAAAATGAGTTTAGTAGATTAATAAACTATAATTGCCCTTTTGAATGTTGCTTTCTAATTAAAATGGAACTTGGCAAAAAGGAGGTCTTGGAACTATTTTTTTTTTACCTTTCTGTAGCTTTAGCGTTTTTTTCTTTAGTTTTTAACAATATAATTATTTGCATTTTTTATATTTTGCTTTTACAATGTGAAAGAACTGTTAATTAAGAAAAAAAGTTCCATTTATTATTTAGGTTAAGATTTAATTTAAGAAATGTAGGGTATTAAACCATGAGTTTCACTTTGTCGGTATGTGAATTTCAACCTAAAAATCAACTCCAATTCTCTGGTGAATTCAAAGATCACTTTTAGGAGTTCTGATTGTGAATTTACTTACAGTAGTTGTATAAAAAACAAGGATTATCAAAGTATGCTGGTCCTAACATCCTCAAGTTGTCTGGCTTCCAGCAAACCCTTCACCCTTCCAGCTCTATTCTCCCATTTCTAAGAAGGAAGTGAACAAATGATCTCTGTTCCCTTCTAATGCGACAAATCTTGGCCCACTTGGAAAAGTGTTATTGCACACTTATGTTCATGGTACCATTATTAACCTCAGTGCCACATGGTATTTTGTCTTTAAAATATACCTTAAATTTTTATGTTTGTTTAGACTTCAAGGGAGCTAAATCATTTCAAAATATATTTTATTGTTTAATTTTCTTGTAATTGTGACAGCTCTCAAATCTTCAGCAATGTGTGCACTGATAAGACTTTTGCATTTGATGATGCTCTCAGAATTCAACTTCACAAGCAAAGACTTGATGGTACCTAGAATCAAAGAAAGACAAATGGGGCCGGGTACGGTGGCTCACGCCTGTAATCCCAGAACTTTGGGAGGCTGAGGCAGGTGGATTACATGAGGTCAGGAGTTCGAGATGAGTCTAGTTAACATGGTGAAACCCTGTCTCTACTACAGATACAAAAATTATCCAGGCCTGGTGGTAGGAGGTGCCTGTGGTCCCAGGTACTCGGGAGGCTGAGGCAGAACAACCACTTGAACCTGGGAGACAGAGGTTGCAGTCAGCTGACATCACACAGTTGCACTCCAGCCTGGGCGATAAGAGTGAAACTACGTCCCAAACAAAACAAAACAAAAAAAGGACAGACAAAGGCACTACACTGCCATGAAGTTCCTTCACATGCTAAGATGTTATAGATTTGTGGTTCGATAGATCTCCATTGTTAACATTTATAGTGGCCATTTAAAAATATATTTTTTTCTAAAATCCTGCCTTACCCTGAGTTTTTAGGTGGGTTAAATTAAAATATGTTTTAAGTAAGCATGCGTTTTCTTCAAGAAATGCTGAAATCAGCAGATATTTTGCTGTATACTATTACTAACAACTTCAGTTCATTATATCTATAATCTACCAATGAGAGAGTAATCTACTTAATCTAATCCAAAATGCCAGTGATGAAAATGGAAAAGATTGTGGAAACTTTCAAATGGTGAATTTCAGGTAATAAAAGTATAGATCAATAATCACTGGGTACAAAAATGAAATACTAAGAGAATATTTAAGCCAAATTAAATGGCATAATAGACAAATGTTTACATATAATCATCTCAGTGTCATACTCATTTCTAATTCAATGATGCTCATCAATAAAACAACTTTTATTGTAGGCTTAGTGCAAGCTAAACTACAATTTTACACGCAATCGTTTTTTCCTAAAGCAAATCACATGGACAGTGGCAATCTTTTCTTTTTTTTTCCAAAACAAATCACACAAGTATTTAAATAGTATCTACCCATTCAATGTTCACTTTCTTTTTATTCTTTTTATGAGATGGAATCTCGCTCCGTCGCCAAGGCTGGAGTGCAATGGCTGATCTCAGTGCACTGCAACCTCTGCCTCTTGGGTTCAAGCAATTCTCCTGCCTCTGCCTCCCAAGTAGCTGTGATTACAGGCACCCACCATCACGCCTCCCTAATTTTTGTATTTTTAGTAGAGACAACATCTTGGCCACACTGGTCTTGAATGCCTGACATAGTGATCCATCTGCTTTGGCCTCCCAAAGTGCTGGGATTACAGGCGTGAGTCACTGAGGCCAATCCAATTTTTTACTACAAGTCTACAGTAATCAAAAAAGCATGGTGCTGGTACTAAAATAGAGATACAGACCAATGGAATAGAAGAGAGGCCTCAGAAATAATGCCAGACATCTGCAACCATCTGATCTTTGACAAACCTGACAACAAGTAATGGGGAAAGGATTCCCTATTTAATAAATCCTGTTGGGAAAACTGGCTAGCCATATGCAGAAGGCTGAAACTGGATCCCTTCCTTACACTTTATACAAAAATTAACTCCAGATGGATTAAAGATTTAAACATAAGATCTAACACCATAAAAACCCTAGAAGAAAACCTGGCAATATCATTCAGGACATAGACATGGACAAGGACTTCATGACTAAAACACCAAAAGCAATGGCAACAAAAGCCAAAATAGATAAATAGGATCTAACTAGAATTTCTGTACAGCAAGAGAAATTATCATTAGAGTGAATCGGCAACCAACAGAATGGGAAAAAATTTTTACAATCTACCCATCTGACGAAAGGCTAATATCCAGAATCTACCAAGAACGTAAACAAATTTACAAAAAACAACAAACAACAACAACAAAAAAAGAGTCAAAAAGTGGGTGAAGGGTATAAACAGACACTTCTTATATTTCATACGAAATATTTCATATGAAATAAAGCTCATTATCACTGGTCATTAGAGAAATGCAAATTAAAATCACATTGAGATACCATCTCACACCAGTTAGAATGGTGATCATTAAAAAATCAGGAGACTAGGAAAGCTTTTATACTGTTTGGGGGAGTGTAAATTAGTTCAGCCATTATGGAGGACAGTGTGGCAATTCCTCAAGAATCTAGATATAGAAATATCATTTGATTCTGAAATCTCATTACTGGGTATATACCCAAAGGAATATAAATCATTCTATTATAAAAACAAATCCACAAGTATGCTTATTGTGGCACTGTTCACAATAGCAAAGACTTGGAACCAATCCAAATGCCCATCAATGATAGACTGGATAAAGAAAATGTGGCACATATATACCATGGAGTACTATGCAGCCATAAAAAAGGATGAGTTCATGTCCTTTGTATGGACATGGATGAAGCTGAAAACCATAATTCTCATCAAACTGATACAAGAACAGAAAACCAAACACTGCATGTTATCACTCATGAGTGGATGTTGAATAATGAGAATACATGGACACAGAGAGGGGAATGCCACACACCAGGACCTGTTGAGGGGTGGAGGACTAGGGTAGGCATAGTAGGGGGTGGGAAGATAGGGGAGGGTTAGCACTAGGAGAAACACCTAATGTATATGAGGAAGTGATGAATGCAGCAAACCACCATGACACAGGTATACCTATGTAACAAACCTCCAAGTTCTGCACATGTATCCCAGAACTTAAAGTATAATAATAATAATAATTAAAATTTTAAAAAAGATTATGTCATCTATAGATACTTCATCTTTTCTTATTTGGATGCAATAAATTTTAAACAGAATAAAATTTATAAACCACAAAAAATAAAATAAACAAAAGATCTCTGTCCCACCTGATGTTATTTTGAAAGATATTATTTTGTATGAAATCTGTCCAGAGAAAGGGATGTTATTGCTGACTGTCTTAGAGATTTAACTATGTGTGAATCAGATAACTTTCTTTATTGCATGACAGGACAGTGGCAGAAGGTGGCATGAAAGAGTAGGTCTGTATTCAACTCATGTTGGCTTGTTTTAGTTCAACTTTTAATAATAATATTTTGCTAAATTGGAAATAGGCACACATTGAGACTTTCCTGGGCAAATAGTCATGCGATTGTAAATAATGTGTCCAAATTAAACCAGTTTGGCATTCTGATTGCTTAATTAAACAAGTTTAATTCATGTAATTGGAGTTAGAAAGTGAGACTTCTTCTTTAGGACCTTCAAAATAAGAATGATCTCTGAAGAATTAATCTTTGAAATAAATATATAGTGGATCAGAAAAAAGATTTTCAAAGTCACCTTGGAGAGAAAGAATGCTCCCAAATCAGCACAAATTCAGAAGTAATTTGAAGTAACTTGAATAAACATATCCAGAAACATGAAGAAATACTGACTTCAAGGAATTGGCCAACCATGGAAACACATGAAAAAGTCAGCAAAGGGAGCATCATCTGAGTCTGTGAACGCACTCTTCAGTGGAGACAAGTCTTGTAGATAAAACTTGGCTAGTGGCATGACCATCTCTGTTGTCAAAGATGCTGCAGGTTGCTATGTCCTGAAGTTATAAAATTATTGTTTCATTTCACTCTACTTGCCCTGATTTCATGACTATCATGCAACCTTCATATTTTGATCTGACTTTCTTTATAAGCCTGTATACAAGGAGCAAACAAGCTGGATCATAAGAATTTGATATATTTATTTGCCTCATGACAATAATTTCCTATGGAAATCCCAGCATCTTACTTTATTTCCTGCTCTTATTAGACGGTTTACACCCTATTATTCATAAAATATGTCTTATTCAAAACAAGTATTTAAAGTAACTGGCACCAATACCATATTTGAGACTGTTCACAATAAACTAGTATTTTATGAAGGACATTGATGAAAATGTCAGTATTTTTACTGTTTATAAATAAATGAATTATTAGAAATACTTATATAATATTACCAGCTACCAATGTTAATTCACTTAATCTTCAAGACACTGACAATGAAGTAGGTACTACAATTATCCCCAATTTACAGATGAGAAAACTGAGTCACAGCAAATAAGTAGCAGAGCTGGGTTTCAAACTCAGGCTCCGGCTTTAGAGTCAGGTCCTAATGATAACCTAGATTGTAACAAATGAGGAGATCATATAATCTAGTATCTTTCCAAATATAAAAAGATATGAACAAATTCTTCAAAACTTGCACGGCCATTCTTCACTAACATTTCTTTGTTTCTTTGTTCAATATCTTTTTCTAGCATCAATTTTTAACTGGCATCTTGTACTGTGAAAATACACTACAGTCATTTATTTAATTGAGGTCTATTAAAATAAGAGTCCTAAGCACTAATCAACACCATATGTTTTTCAATTAACTGGTAATAGATATCTATTTCTCAAGCTCATGATAACTAATGGAGCACTTTGGGTGGTTTAAACTATTTAAGACCGACCATAATTAATTTAGAAAAATCAACTTAGAAAATATGAAAACTTCCCTGTGGTATCTTTTTCTGTCTCTCTCTGTCACCCTCCATACACACAAACACACACACACACACACACACACACACAGAGAGAGAGAGAGAGAGAGAGAGAGAGAGAGAG